>CM069444.1:21590260-21840761 GCA_035610835.1 Ophiura sarsii
TTTGATTTGATTATGTATATTATGTAATTGTAACAAAGAAGCTGCGTCGGCATTAAATAATATCAAATAAATGAAGTCAAAAATGGAGAAATGCCGTGATGATATATAAATATTATGTAATTGTATCTGTATATCTTGCGCAGTGGCGTGCGTAAGATATTGTGAGTGGTGGGGGGGGGGGGGGGGGGGCACTTGGCCATAAATGAAATTACCCCGACTCAGATTCTTCTCAATTCCCCCGATCTACCAAAAATATAGTAAAAGGTAGCCCCCATTTTTTTTTTTGGCAGTCACCTCGTAAATTTCACGTCGGGGTGTGGGGGGGTGTGAGGGGGGGGGGGGGGGGGGGGCGTCACAAAATCCAACAGTCAAAAAGACAGCACAGTAAACAACTAATGGAAACTTATAAGCGTTTTCATTATTTTTCTCTATAACATTTCCTTTTTTAACCTGGTGCATAAATTTGTCAAAGGGGTCGGGACTGACAAAAATAGAAGGTTGTAACAGACAAATCACTGCATAACACTTGCTGCTTTCTATGCGGAGCAATTTTACCAGATTTAGGCTAACGAATCCAATATACTCGTGACACTGCGTTCACACGTCGTATAACTAACATTTCCACTTTCACTTTCTACAAAACTGGTAAAATAAGCGGGACTTTTCCAAACATTTCACTTTAAAATTGATGCTTTGATAATACACATGACTACACAACAAGTCAGTTGATACGGCCTGTATCTAACTTCCTCAACGCTTTCCACGCGGCAGACGAATCCATACGATATTCCAAAATTTCACAAAATGTTTCAAACATTTTCAAATGATTGAATTTCATTAGGCCTACCATAATTTAGAAAAGGCATGATAAATACATTAAAATAAGCACAAATACGCCTAGTATTGGATCAGTGGCGTAGCTAGGTTTTTTTTCAGGGGGGGCAAGATTTCTAAAATTTTCGTAAAAGGTTGCCCCCAAAATTTTCCAAGTCAGTCACCTCGTGAATTTCACGTAAGTGGGGGGGGGGGGGGGGGGGGGGGGGGGGGGGGGGGGGGGGGGGGGGGGGGGGGGGGGGGGTGGGGGGGGGGGGGGGGGAATGTCAAAAAAATTCGCACGGTCAAAAAATTTCGCACGGACACAAAGTTTCCCAGTCAAATAAACACTATAGTCAACAAATTTTGGCCAATCCTCAGGGTTTTAAGCAGTTTTTTAACAAAAATGGTCATTTATTTTTAAAAACCAAGCAAAAATGGTCATTTTTAAATGGTTACCCCGCATATAAACACTATATCCAAAGAGAGGGGCGGGGGCACAAAGGGGGGCGGGGGCACAAAAACGTTCTGTCAGGGGGGGCAACTGCCCCCCCTGCCCCCCCCCCCTGAGCTACGCCACTGTATTGGATCAGTAATCCTGAGATAAACCTTGAAAGTTGGGAAATGTTCCTGAAAAATACGTTTTGTATAATTATGGTAAAACTAATGGCCGTGTGGAAAGTTGAGTATGAAAGTTCACTGTACCACTGTAACGCACACACGTAGGCTATTTCTTACCTCAACGAGGGGGGTGGGGGGGGGGGGGGGGGGGTGGTGTCCTCGTATATTAAAACCTACCGTAACCTAATATTTTTGCCATCAAGCGCCTGTGACCCCCGGCTGCGACCCAACAGGTGACATCTAAACTAGGGCGAGTCCTTAATTAAGAGTAAGATTGTAGTTGAATTAATGGAGCTTTAATCCTCCATCGAATGGCGCATATTATGTGATGAATCATGAAAACTAGTGTTAGAACTTGTAGAGCCCTAAGTTGTCTGCTTTCTCTCTTTTTATATAGCAGAATTTCATGTGTTTGCTTCCAATATTTTCAATCAATTTTTTTCTTCTTCACAAGCCAACAATGTTGCCGCATGTAAGTTAAAGGGGCATTAAGAGATGTGGTGGAGGCAGCGCCCTCAATGTCAAAAATATATGATAACAACTGGGATTTGTATATTTTTACAATTGTATTACATGCATGAACTTACACCTATAAGGATAAAGAAAAATCAGCCCTCTTTGTACAACAAATGGTCGTTTCAAAAATGCTGATCTCCGCTAAATCAGCAGATTACGTCAGATAGTATCCCCCTGCAGCACGCATGATAAATATCGCGAACCATATTTGCATAGAGGGCGTTTTTCAATAAATAGCGATGGTATTGTTTTATTCAAGTTTTGCTGTATTTTTGTTAGTAGAAAAATCAATAATGGACATTTTTAATGTTTATCTTGAATTCTGAAGTAAATAAAAAATAAATAAAAAATATTAACAATTGATGAATGCCTATAAGCATGATTCTAGCAGAATCTATGACGAGCGAAACTTAATTAAATAAATGCGAGGATCAAGCAAATGATACCAGCCGAGTAATTGAAATGAATAAATAATATATAGACTCGGACAAACTGGCGAGAATTAAAATAACAAAGACCTTAAAAATACACAGCCTCGAACCCGGTCCCTCTCGTTATCGCGGCGATTGGTTACTATTGTAAGAAGTTGGTCATTGGAATATAAATAGTAGTAAATAGATAGTGACTGTGAATAAAAATTCCATTGAAATGGAATGGGGGCGATCCAAGAGAAAGAAGCATTTTGTAACCATTATCTGTTGCATACCAAACAAAATACCATGGAAATGGTGTATGTAATAATTCAAACAAAAAATCAAATCAAAACACCGCAGTCTAATAAAATAGTACAGGAAACCAATAAAGTTGATTTGTGTGCATGGAAGGGGGGGGGGGGGGGGATACCATCTGAAGAACAATCTAGGTATATATGACAGCCACAACTCACCATTTATTCAAAGATTTTCTGATTTATAATTAGGCAACCTCACAACAATTGGGAGATTTCTCCTTAGTCAAACAAGATAAGCTATTATGTCTCTCTGTTGGGAGTCTATTAACATCTCTCTGATTGAATCATCAAGGCTAAACAAATATAGCTTTGACTCTATCACAGACTGCAGGACTGTTAAAATAAACTGCATAGATGCATGTAATTTACAAAGACAACAAACATGGTGGCCCCCACTTATGTCTAGAAAGACCAAAATGTGTAATTGTTTGCAATCTGATGCTATAAGGGTGGCTTCGCCCCCAAAAAGTGAGATATTTTTTTGATGGCACGTGGTATGTAACATTGACTGCACTCCACCTCCCCTCCCCGGATTACCATATTGACAAAACAGTAATATTAAACAGTAATGTGATTCTTATCTCTTCATAACATCACGTACATGACACCGCAAACAGGACATTGTTTAACCGCGGTGTTGGTATAACTTTCAATAAAAACAAGGAAGTATGTATTCCCAGTATTTACCCCTGGGGTCTACCTGTATATCTTACAGTGGTTCTGATTGGTTTATTACAAGATGTACTTATATGAATTCAAATGCCAATTCAAATGCAGTTTGTAAAATGTTTCACTCCCATCTTTATCAGGGATACAATTAGTCTAACAATGTCTCTCATTGGTGCAATAAATGATGTATCCATCTTTTTAACCAATCGGCCGGTAGTTCTCAGGGTTAAGCTAAACCCTAGACGGTTTACTTTTCTACACCATACCTTGGTCACAGGCTGATTATTAAATTGGACTCATACACAGGTGAATCATGGTTTATAAAGAGGCTATTATGTGATGCTATCAAGCAAAATTAGTCTGAAGTTGGGCGTGTCTCATTTTCCGTTTCTTATCATTGTTCAAAGCATTATTTGCAAAGCTACATTTTGCAGCAAACCCCGTTGAAATAGGACCCTTAATTTTTAAAGATATTAGCCGTTGAAGGGTTCCTAAAACAATAAGAAGCAAAAGAAATTATTTCCTTTATTTAACTATATCTCAAAATCAATATTTCCGACTTCCGACTGATTTTGCGTGTACTGTATTGTTCAGCCAGGCCCAGACATGCATGCCCAAAGTTGTTTCACCATGACTGCACATTTATATTGGGTACCAGCCAAGAGTGAAAAAGTTCTAGGTAATAGTTGTGCTTGGTGTTAAAGGCATACTATGTGGTATTTTCCATAGGACGCCCTCTATCTGTGATTTTTTCCTAGAAAGGCTTTCTAGACAATTTTCCAATTGTTAAAGACTTGTTAGAGAGCATTTACATCAAATGTCACTATCATTGTCAAAGAACACTAATAGATATTACTTATGTTTGTTATGAGCATGTTACAACAACAAATTGCAATTATTAATTAGGAGTAATTATGTCATAAAGTCATGTGCCGGTGTGTCAGAAAGAAGAAAAAACTTCATATTCGTCCTACAGTGATATGCCAGTGATATGCCGGTATGTCAGAATAGTTACACGGTGGTGTATGGCAGAATATTGTGATGTGCCGGTATGTCAGAATACAAAATAAGGTTTTCATGCCGGTATTATGTTAAAACCCTGGCATATCACACTAATTAGTGCGGTATCTCATTAATTAATTACCTTTTTGTCTCAATTTTTTTGGAGAATAAAGAGTTTCATTTTTAGATCATAAAATGCAACTTAACTCATTTTGCCCAAAATGGCACATGTGCCGGTATGTCAGAACAGCGACGGAATGTTCTAGAATTATCTATAGACTTGTGCAATGGTTCATACTTATGTAATAAAACAATGCGAGTAATTGTGAAATGAGAAATCACTCTTCATGAATAGACCTGATGCACCAAAACTCCTTGCCCTTAGATGCCACCCCGTAAAACACCAATAAGACAAATACGAGATAGGAATTTGCAGGACTGGCTGAGACCATATTGGAACAGTTTTATTGTAGAACATACCCAATTTATATGGGTTAGGACGACGACGACATACTCATCAAATATCACCACGACTTTAATATGACATTTACACATTAATTTATAACATTTACTACTATGGACAACAGGATATACGAAGACGAGGTAGACATGACATATATACAAGGAACACAACGGTGTACACGACGAACACAACGTGGACGTGACAGAAATAGCTGCCGGAGGGAGCCGGGGCGAAAACATTTCCCATGAGCCCAGCAACGAAAGACTCAGTCACCGCAATCAGTGGTGACGCGGAAAATGCCCCCGCCCCGACTCCGCCCGACCCCCACTTCACGCCTTACAATGGACCGACTATAAGAGGGACCTCATTGAGCAAAGCAGGCAGGGGTGTGGAAGGATGAAGGACCAATCAGGACCCCCTCCAACATAGCACATGAGGGATACCTCCCAACTCCCCCTAACCTAACCAGCACCAGGTGCCTAACAGTATACCTGATGACCTCCTCCATCCCCAGATGCAAGCACAAAGGGTGGGTGGGAGGGAAATTTACCAACTAGCCCTGATGATCTCAACCGAAAATGTGACAAGCAACGCACAACCGAAATAAACCGCGAAAGAAAGAGAGCCTTTGATTGGCTGGTGTCACAACCAGACGACTATACACCTCGGTACACAGCCACGCATGGGCAGTCAACCGCATATGGCGAGTTGGTCGATAAAGGGGCGATTTAAATTACAATGCTCTCAATTCATCCCCAAAAAGTGTGACCAACCGAAAATACAGGGTGTCCCAAAAGGCAAATTTTGCATTCGCCAGACAAGCTGTCAAATGCATACATAAGCGTTAAAAAAATGAGTTTGTAACACAATTTTCCGTTTAAAAAAAGTATTAATTATGCTAAGGGCTGACAATATTACTTGAAAGTAATTTTGAATAATCAATTACACCCAACATGCACAGAGTTTGAAAGGTGATAGAATTACACAATCTGTTTAGTTATGGGCATGATGGGGGGTCATTAGTCGAATTGTTAACCTAGATAATGCTGTGAAACCAACCGCACTACTTCCTTATAGTTTTGTTTTTAACTTTAATCGAAACCAGGAACATTCTGAAATAGATCTTGGAATAATGCTGTTAACTGTATTTACAACACATTTATAGCCGAATTGTTAACATAGAGCGTGTTTCTACGGAGGGCACTGCAGCAAAATGTAAACGCTAATAAACGCTAAGATTTAATCGGTATGTTTTTAATCCCCTGTTTCTACTCGCGAAAAGTTATCCTATAGTCGATGGGCCACGATATTTGACCTTTTGTAATACCAAACAATGCCACCGCACATGAAAAAGATTGCTTCACAATGTGTATAACCCAGCGTGACACGGTTCAAGACAAGATTAATCGCCTTTCTGTTTCTATTGGGTTTATTGCCGATTCATACCGGTTCCAAACCGGATTTGTGAAGGTTTTTGGGATTACCAAAAATACCGATTCTTAGCGGGTTCTGCCTGTTTCTACTGGGCAAACTTACCGTTAGCGGTTTCTTCCAGTAGAAACAACGTCTCATAGATAACGCCGTTAAACCATTATAGTTTTGTATTTAACTAGCAAAACCATCTTTTATCATAAAAATGAATGCTTTATGGTAGATTTATTTTAATCAAACATCAACAAATTCCCCTTTACGAAATCGGCAAATCCAGTGAGTTGTTTACCACTCCATCGCTCCATGTATAACTTGTAAAGTAAATGAAAACTGATTTACCGTAAATGCGTTGATGCTAAACTAAACTCAACTAATGGATGAGGCTAGAGACGGGGTATTAGTGTTTTGAGTCTAAACCACCTTATAGATATATATAATGTAATTGACTTCGAGCTACATGTATAATCCTACGAATTTATGACAACATTTTCAAAACTTACTGAGTTCTCTATATTCCCTACATGTACAGGATTCTAGTTGGGGCACCAAAGAGTAGTTCAGTACGTCAAACAACACTAGAATCTCCGGGAGCATTGTTTAAATGTCAAATCAACGCAAGAACCAGTACTCATTCAGCTTCGAACCATAGATGTGAACAAGTGACATTAGATACGAAAGGTTTGTTACGTTTGTGTGGAATTTAGTTTTGTTTCCTTACTTGGAAATGGTTAAATTGCCACGAGCCTAATTGGATTTGTAGATTTGTAGTACCTGTTGTCGTCTCGGTCAGCATAATATTATAACGCATTCAGAAATGAAGCGCCTTCGTCTTGATACAACACCATTTCACTGAAATTCACACCAGCACGCGCGTGCCTATGGTGGTAGATGTGTCGCAAAGCCCCGCTCATGGTTTAAGCTAGTGACCATCCTTGTTTTTACCTCACCGACCGCCCCTGAGTGTTTTGAAATAAACTTTTTCATGAATATAATTTCAGCGGTGTCAACAATATTTCTCTCCTGGCGCGCCCCCGTCCTCGCTCAACCTCTCGCTCCAGCCATTGGCGCGATACCATGAGCGGGGTTTGAGATTTGCTCAAGGCATTGCGAGGGCTGCAATTTATCATAAAATCTACTAGGAATTGCATTAAAACAAAGCCGCTGAACATTTACATTGAACCCTTTTAATGTGCTTTGATAGCTTGGAGCTTCTTCATTGATTCCTTGCATGTTGCTATTATATTTTTCTCTATCCTGAATAAGTTTGAGCACAATTGAAGCCTTTCTAAAAGTCTTTATTTTAAGAATGGCACTGGTAGTTCCATTGGATCCACGTGTATGTCAAAACAAAAATCACTATTCTATAACCTACGGTATTGCCTTCTGAGCATGAACAAAACCGCCATTCGCTTTGTTTCTTTGTTATTGGATTCCTGGCTTAGTCTTTTTATCCAGAGGCAACATGTTCTAGCCGTGGAAGTATTGGTTTCAGCTCTCCCTAATCGATATAGGCCTACATTTGCCGAAGAGCCAAGAGTACTTTACCTGTTTAAAGTATTGGTTTCATCTCTCCCATGATATACATTTAGCGAGTAGCCTAGAGTTCTTTACCTGTTTATTGTTTTCACCTTTCAATATCAGGTAATGAACAGGGTATTGTGGATGGTGTGAAGGTGAGAGAGTTGAAGGATGAGCAGTGGTTAGGTGTCAGTCTAGACAGTCACCGGGGTGGCACAGGGACTAATGGGATTATCGTGGTAAGTACAGTATACAAACTATTGACTGCTTATTAGGGAAGTAGTAAAGAATATTGCCTCAAGTGGCGAATCTTGAGATCGTAGGTGTCCTTGAACTTTTGGATATAAAGAAGTAACTGATCGATAGAGAATTCTAGGTTAGCGATTGTGGCGGAATTTCGACTCCGGTACTTATTTTTATTCAGTGTTTTGGCATCATTTGTCATACAATATTTTTAATACAGGTCGTTAAGGTTGCATTCATTGAAAGAGTAAAGAGAAAAGAAAAAGAAATACCCTTTTTCTTTTGCAAAATTGAAACTTTATGTTGAATTCTGAACTTTTCCGAACTCGTTGAAATCTCGTTAATATGGTGCATTTATCTTGATCAATATTGCAGGTTTGTGGACACCGATGGGTCAACAATTATGATGGATATGTCAAAAAGTACTACGAATATCCACATGGTTTATGCTACACCGTAGACTCAGAATTTCGCCAGACTAGTGTTAAGAAATTGATACCATGTCTTAAAGGTTGGTTAGAATATCTAGGAATAACAAGATGAACAGTTATCTTACTATAATTCACCGTATGTTGTATGTTTGTATGTTTGTATGTTTGTATGTTTGTATGTATGTTTGTACCCAGCAAACACAGAACGTTTCCGCAACGTTGCACCTAGGTTGCAGTTAGGTTGCGTCATTTAAAACGTTTTAACAACGTTTTTATAACGTTACGGTTTTGTTGTGATTTGGTTGTTTTAAGTTGGTCCGTTGAAACGTGAGCAAAACGTTCTCTGGACGTTAAAGTTTAGTTATAGTTTGGTTGCACTTAGGTTGTGGTTAGGTTGTCATTATAAACGTTCTTACAACGTTATTATGACGTTGCGGTTTGTTTGTTTTAGGTTGGTTCTTGGAAACGTGATTAAAACGTTCTCTGAACGTTGCATGTTGATCATCGGAAACGTTTACATAATGTTTTAACAACGTTGTAACACTCAAATAGTTGGTTGTTTTAGTTTAATCCTTTAAACGTGAAAAGGATGTTCCCTGAACGTTGTAGTTTAAGTTCTAGTTTGGTTGCACTAAGGTTCTGGTTAGGTTGTCATTATATACGTTCTTACAGCGTTATTATAACGTTGCGGGTTGTTTGTTGTAAGTACCAAATCACACCCAAACCGCAACGTTATATATAACGTTGTAGAAACGTTGTAATGACAACCTAACCACAACCTAAGTGCAACCAAACTAGAACTCAACTGCAACGTTCAGAGAACGTTTTGCTCACGTTTCAACGGACCAACCTAAAACAACCAAATCACACCCAAACCGCAACGTTATATATAACGTTGTAGAAACGTTTTAATGACAACCTAACCACAACCTAAGTGCAACCAAACTAGAACTTAACTGCAACGTTCAGAGAACGTTTTGCTCACGTTTCAACGGATCAACCTAAAACAACCAACTCACACCCAAACCGCAACGTTATAATAACGTTGTAGAAACGTTTTAATGACAACCTAACCACAACCTAAGTGCAACCAAACTAGAACTTAACTGCAACGTTCAGAGAACGTTTTGCTCACGTTTCCATGGACCAACCTAAAACAACCAAATCACACCCAAACCGCAACGTTATAATAACGTTGTAGAAACGTTTTAATGACAACCTAACCACAACCTAAGCGCAACCAAACTAGAACTTAACTGCAACGTTCAGAGAACTTTTTGCTCACGTTTCCATTGACCAACCTAAAACAACCAAATCACACCCAAACCGCAACGTTATAATAACGTTGTAGAAACGTTTTAATGACAACCTAACCACAACCTAAGTGCAACCAAACTAGAACTTAACTGCAACGTTCAGAAAACATTTTGCTCACGTTTCCATGGACTAATTAAATAATGAATTACATTTTATTTAAAAAGGTTTATTACGAATCAAAATTTTAATACAAAACAATTTGGCATTACAAATTTGATGTACTAATCTAGGCGTATACAGGGTGACCCAAAAAATGTTAACACTCTGGGCACATAAGATATCTTGTAAGGACAGGAACACACGGGTCTAATCTTGATGTATTATGAAAGCTGAGTAAATAAGCTTTCATTTGCATTTTATTGCGTTCCAATTGGTTATTTAGAACGGGAGATATGCTTCAGCAAACATGAGGAAGCAAAATCGGCTTGGTCCAATTATGATAACGAACTTGTAAGAAGCGCAATATGCTCTTTTCTAAGCGTGTAAATCCGTTAAAGTTTGAATCGAATTCGTTCCTCGTGGGTATTGCACATGGAAAAAGAGTATAGAACTTGAACTCATGACAAAATACCTGTATAATTTATGTGGAATATATTTATTTATGTCTTTTAAGCTTGAAAAGAATCTGGCTTCATCACGACGTTCATATAACGTTCATATAACGTTTACACAACCAAATTATGTTACCTGGGCTGTAATCGCTAATTTGCATAATTTACCTGGCCTTACATGAGTCGAGTAAATTGTGGAATTAGCTCATTAGCATAATTTCAATGGTACAAAAATTAGCACCGGTGCTCGTTTGTAACCTTTAAATTATGTTAATGAGCTAATTTGCAACTTTTATTTATTTAAACCTATTTTTTTTTTAAATTTAAGTCGATACATACATTTAACAGCTTTTAACACCATAGAAAGCATTTTGATCTGTATACGTAAGTTCTCATATGTATAGCTAAAGGCAAGTCATTGTTCACTAATGCCATATACATTGAGCAAGAACATAGTACACATGAAAAGGTCAATGCCCGCCCCATCCCTCTATAATACCACTACCATTCCCTGGTTGCCATGGTGTAACTAACCGAATTTGATGAAAGTTTTTTACACGTTTGGGATAACGTTGTGAAAACGTTCAAGACTAACGTTCATACAACATAAAAATGTGTCGACAAATAAACGTTTTTTGAACGTTTAATCATAACGTTCCAAGAACGAAAGTGAAACGTTGTCACGACGTTCCAACAACGTAATAAATAGGTTATAAAAACGTCATTGGACGTAATGGTATAACTAACAGAAGTTTTTTAAACGTTTGGGACGTTGTTATAACGTTGTGAAAACGTTCATTACTAACATTCAAACAACGTAAAAATGTGTCGACAAATAAACGTTCTTCTAACGTTGGATCGCAACGTTCCATGAACGTTGTCACGACGTTCCGATAACGTAATAAAGACAGTATAAAAACGTCATTTGGACGTAATGGTATAACTAACAGAATTTCAAGAAAGTGTTTTAAACGTTTAGGACGTTGTGATAACGTTGTGAAAACGTTCATGACTAACGTTCATACAACGTAAAAATGTGTCGACAAATAAACGTTCTCCTAACGTTGGATCACGTTCACAACGTTCTTTGAACTTTTAATCATAACGTTCCAAGAACGAAAGTGAAACCTTGCCACGACGTTCTAACAACGTAATATGGTTAGCTGGGTATGTGTGTATCCATAAAAGGCTCCCTCATTTGACGCCTAAACGCCGTGAACGTTGAACTGATGAAAGATGATTATAATGTGAGTGTTATAAGCTATAAATGGCCGAAAACCGTACAGAATTGACCGAGATATGAGCAAAATGATGTCCAATTTAGGCCTTTTCAGCCCGGCTTTTGAGACTAATTTCTACGGGCCATGTTTGTTTTTCTCTGCGTACACTGTAACCATGCAGTCGGCGCGCGTTACACATAGCGCGCAGCAGTGCGCCATGCAAAATAAACGCCCACACGCACTACACCCACGCACCCCTACACACGCGGGCGGGCAAATATTGGAGAAATACGCTGCGCAACGGGAGTTGGTTTCGGTTTAGGCCTTGGGGTTGCATAAGCCACGGGGCGGGGGCGGGGCGGTTAGGGGTTGTGTGTAATGATCCCTTTAGGGCCTAGGTTATGTTATGGTTATGTAGTTTGGGATGGGGTTAATAAAGAAATGTATTATTAAATTGCGTAACGATGGTGTCAGATGTGGGATTTGATACTGTATGTGACACGCGGGCGGACAAATATTGGAGAAGTACGCCGCGCTACGGGAGATAGTTAAGGTTAGGCCTTGGCGTTGAGATAATTTGCGGGCGGGGAACTTTGGGCTTTGGGCTTGAGGTATGCCACACGGGGAGGGGCGGGCGGGGCGGTGACGAATGGGGGTTGTGTGTAATGATGTAATGTGGTTTGGGAGACAGGGGGTTAATGAAAAAATGTGATGCTAAATTGCGTAACGGATATGCCACTGGACGGGGGCGGGCCGGGAGGGGACAGGGAGGGGGAGGGACGGGTGGGGTACGGGAGATGGTTAAGGTTTAGGCCTTGGTGTTGAAATATGCCACGGGGCGTGTGCGGGCGGGGGGTAATTTTCAAAACAAAAACAAATTAAATTTAAAAACTTTTGAATTAGGCTACAAAACCTTTTGATTTAAAACAAAAATGTTTTAAATATTGTTCTATTCCTATGTGTTTCGTTATAAATTTTCAACACTTTATTTTTGTAGGTGTCTATCTGGTAGGCCCTACTCCCTAGCGGGGTGGGGTACGGGAGATGGTTAAGGTTTAGGCCTTGGTGTTGAAATATGCCACGGGGCGTGTGCGGGCGGGGGGTAATTTTCAAAACAAAAACAAATTAAATTTAAAAACTTTTGAATTAGGCTACAAAACCTTTTGATTTAAAACAAAAATGTTTTAAATATTGTTCTATTCCTATGTGTTTCGTTATAAATTTTCAACACTTTATTTTTGTAGGTGTCTATCTGGTAGGCCCTACTCCCTAGCGGGAGAGCCCGTCCGCAGGACGGGCGTGCCGCTAGTCTTACTATAATTCACCGTATGGTGTATGTTTGTATGTTTGTATGTTTGTATGTTTGTTTGTATGTGTGTATCCATAAAAGGCTCCCTCATTTTACGTCTAAACGCCGTGAACGTTGCACCGATGAAAGATGATTATAATGTGAGTGTTATAAGCTATAAATGGCTGAAAACCGTTAAGAATTGACTGAGATATGAGCAAAATTATGTCCAATTTAGGCCTTTTCAGCCCGGCTTTTGAGACTAAATTCTTCGGCCCATGTTTGTTTTTCTCTGCGTACACTGTAACCATGCAGTCGGCGCGCGTTACACATAGCGCGCAGCAGTGCGCCATGCAAAATAAACGCGCACACGCACTACACCCACGCACCCCTACACACGCGGGCGGGCAAATATTGGAGAAATACGCTGCGCCACGGGAGTTGGTTTCGGTTTAGGCCTTGGGGTTGCATAAGCCACGGGGCGGGAGCGGGGCGGTTAGGGGTTGTGTGTAATGATCCCTTTAGGGCCTAGGTTATGTTATGGTTGTGTAGTTTGGGATGGGGTTAATAAAGAAATGTATTATTAAATTGCGTAACGATGGTGTCAGATGTGGGATTTGATACTGTATGTGACACGCGGGCGGACAAATATTGGAGAAGTACGCCGCGCTACGGGAGATAGTTAAGGTTAGGCCTTGGCGTTGAGATAAATTGCGGGCGGGGAACTTTGGGCTTTGGGCTTGAGGTATGCCACGGGGAGGGGCGGGCGGGCGGTGACGAATGGGGGTTGTGTGTAATGATGTAATGTGGTTTGGGAGACATGACAGGGGGTTAATGAAAAAATGTGATGCTAAATTGCGTAACGGATATGCCACTGGACGGGGGCGGGCCGGGAGGGGACAGGGAGGTGGAGGGACGGGTGGGGTACGGGAGATGGTTAAGGTTTAGGCCTTGGTGTTGAAATATGCCACGGGGCGTGTGCGGGCGGGGGGTAATTTTCAAAAACAAATTAAATTTGAATTTAAAAACTTTTGAATTAGGCTACAAAACCTTTTGATTTAAAACAAAAATGTTTTAAATATTGTTCTATTCCTATGTGATTCGTTATAAATTTTCAACACTTTATTTTTGTAGGTGTCTATCTGGTAGGCCCTACTCCCTAGCGGGAGAGCCCGTCCGCAGGACGGGCGTGCCGCTAGTCTTACTATAATTTGTCTTATGGTGTATGTATGTATGTATCCATAAAAGGCTCCCTCATTTTAGGTCTAAACGCCGTGAACGTTGCACTGAAAAAAGATGATTATAATGTGAGTGTTATAAGCTATAAATGGCCGAAAACCGTTCAGAATTGACCGAGATATGAGCAAAATTATGGCAATTTAGGGCCTTTTCAGCCCGGCTTTTGAGACTATTTTTTACGGGCCATGTTTGTTTTTCTCTGCGTACACTGTAACCATGCAGTCGGCGCGCGGAGCACATAACGCGTCGCAGTGCGCCATGCAAAATAAACGCGCACACGCACGCACCCCTACACACGCGGGCGGGCACTTGGAGAAATACGCTGCGTCACACGGGGTTGGGTTATGGTTTAGGCCTTGGGGTTGAGATACGCCACGGGGCGGGGGCGGAGACGGGAGCGGGTGGGACGGCTGGGCGGGGGGGGGGGGGGGGCGGCAGCGGATCATAAGGTAACGAAATAATGTGGTTTCTGGTAAAACAAAACATGATATGGTGAATCTAAATTACATAACATGGTGTCAGATGTGGGATTTGATACTGTATGTGACACGCGGGTGGATAAATATTGGAGAAATACGCCGCGCTACGGGAGATGGTTAAAGTGAGGCCTTATTGGCGTTGAGATAAGCCACGGGCGGGGAACTTTAGGCCTTTGGGGTTGAGATATGCCACGGGGCGGGCGGGGGCGGTGACGAATGGTGGTTGTGTGTAATGATGTAATGTGGTTTGGGAGGCAGGGGGTTAATGAAGAAATGTGATGCTAAATTGCGTAACGGATATGCCACGGGGCGGGGGCGGCCGGGGGCGTACGGGGCGTTTGGGGGCGGGATGGTGACGGTTGGGGTACGGGAGATGGTTAAGGTTTAGGCCTTGGAGTTAAAATATGCCACGGGGCGTGGGCGGGCGGGGGGTCTTTGAATTAAAACAAAAATATTTTAAATATTGTTCTATTCCTATGTGTTTCGTTATAGATGTTTCGTTATAGATTTTCCATTTGTAGCCTGTAGGTGTTCTATCTGGTAGGCCCTACTCCCTAGCGGGAGAGCCCGTCCGTAGGACGGGCGTCCCGCTAGTCATACTATAATTTGTCTTATGGTGTATGTATGTATGTATCCATAAAAGGCTCTCTCAGTTTGTAACTAAACGCCGTGAACTTTGCACTGATAAAAGATGATTATAATGTGAGTGTTATAAGCTATAAATGGCTGAAAACCGTACAGAATTGACCGAGATATGAGTAAAAAACCATGAAAATCCATGGATACGGGCCGTGTTTGTTTTGTTTATCTTCATGCGTATTGCAACCATGCATTCGGCGCCTAACACATAACGCGTCGTTGTGCGCCGTGCAAATAAACGCTCACACGCACTACACCCACGCACTACACCCACGCACGCCTACACACGCGATCGAGCGGGCAAATATTGGAGAAATACGCTGCGCTACGGGAGTTAGTTAATTTAGGCCTTGAATGTTTATAAGCACAGGGCGGGCGGGCGGTAGGGGCGGGGACGGCGGGACACACGCGATCGAGCGGGCAAATATTGGAGAAATACGCTGCGCTACGGGAGTTAGTTAATTTAGGCCTTGAATGTTTATAAGCACAGGGCGGGCGGTAGGGGCGGGGACGGCGGGCAAGAGACGGCAGGGGAAGGCCCCGGGGAGGGGGGGGGGGGGGCGTGGGCGAGGGGAGGCCATGAAGTAATGAGGTTTGGGAGGCAAGGGGTTACTGAAGAACGCTACGGGAGTTGGTTAATTTAGGCCTTGAAGGTTTAGATCGCACCGTACGGGGCGAGGGGAGGCCACGAAGTAATGAGGTTTGGGAGGCAGGGAGTTAAAGGCATATTATGTGATCTTTTCCAGAGGGCGCCCTCTATTCATTATTTTTTTTAGAAAGTAGATTTTCTTGCAGATTTACATTTCCGATCATAAATCATACATACATTCCAAGTTACAGAGCGATACGATTCCTAATTACCTCAAAATCATGGTTTTAGAGTGAATTTAGAGTGAAAAATATAAAGTGTCCGGATTCGGACAGTTTATTTTCACTCTAAAACCATGATTTTGAAGTAATTAAGAATCGTATCGCCCTGTAACTTGGAATGTATGCATGATTTATGATCAGAAATGTAAATCTGCAAGAAAATCTGCTTTCTATTTTTTTTTCGATGTTGAGGGCGTTCCCTGGAAAGATCACATAATATACCTTTAATGAAGAAATGTGATACTAAAGTGCGTAACACTAACAGGGAGAGTCACGAAGTGGAAGGAAATAGTGTGGTTAAAAGTATAAACCAGGGGATACAGCTTGGGGAGATGGTTAAGGTTTAGGCCTTGGGTGTTGAGATAACCTCGGTGCGGGGGCGGCAATTTCAGGTAAGAAAATAGGCCTATGCATTATATGTATATTCTTACCAATTTCGAGACAAATTTTCGTATAGCTACTTAGGGGGCTGGCATTTTCTTCGGAAGGGGGGGGGGTCCCAAATACACTGGGGGGGGGTCATAGTTTTTTTGACATGAAAACAGGGGGGGTCATAAAATTATTTCATTGAAAATGGGGGGGGTCACAAATTTATCAAAGCATGCTTCAGGCCCGTAGGAAGGGGGGGGGGGGCGATGGTGGCGATCGCCCCCCCCTTTGAAAATCTTCCCCGGAAAATTTGTACACAGATGAAAAAATTTCGCGCGCTACGCGCGCATTTGTCCTCCCAAAATGCAATATTCTTTGCTACAAGCTTGTTTAGAGCCAAAATGTACCTCGATCGTGCAAAAAATAGGTGCAAATTCGAAAATTTTCGCGCGCTACGCGCGCATATTTGACTCACAAAAATCTTCCCGTGATTTTTTGGGGAAAACGCCCCCCCCCTTTGAAAAAAGTGTCTTACGGCCCTGTGCTTTCTGAAATGTGTGTTGGGGGGGGGGGGGGGTCACAAAATAATGGACTGTATTGGTAGGGGGGGTCATAAAAATATGCAGCTCTTGGATAGGGGGGGTCATGAAAAAATTGTCTGGGTCTATCCACATTTTTGGGACCCCCCCCCTTCCGAAGAAAATGCCAGCCCCCTTATGTGTTATTTCACCGGGGTTCTGTCTGATAGGCGCTACTTACTAGCGGGAGCCCGTTCGAAGAACGGGCGTCCCGCTAGTAATACTAAACGGCCAAACAAAAAAGAAGGTTTCACACCACTAAATAACGTCTGGCCCTACCCCCTTTGAGTCAAAAGTCCAAAACCGGCCCGTTTCTATGCCGAAACGGGAGACCTATTGTAAATTACAGTTTAAAATTAGGGTATTTACTACATGTTATGGCGAAATTAATATAGTGCGAATTTTGACAGACACATCAGCGTTCTTCAGGTCAAAAAAAATTGATGCAATGATGATTTTTTAATATTTTAACAGAGACATTTGTGTTCAGGTCATTTCCGGTATCTGACGCAATAATCTTAATCAACAATTGCGTGTGACCAGGAAAACTCAACTCGTACTTTTTGAAAAGGCTCTAGCTCCAAATTATGCCGGTTACTTACCCCCCATATATGAGTTGTTGAGTTAGTAGTCATGGCTTTCATCTTCAAGTTGAAACCAAATTTCAAGTTACCAGTTTCTTATAACGTCGAGAAATATCCATTTTAAAATTGTGCATTTCACGTGTAACCCAATGGGAGATGTATTTGGTGGTGTGCAACCAGAAGGTCTGTCTCAGAAACATTGTGCAAAAAAGCTAAGTGCTGTGCTGTGCTTTTTTTTTATTTTTAGAAAATAGGCTATGAGGTATGCGATTTTTTTTTTTTGCTTATCCAAGCTTACGGGGAACTTTTTTAAACTTTTTTTTTAAATCTAAAAAAAAAATCCAAAACATCCAACAACAAAAATCCAAAAAAAGAAATTCCAAAAAAATAGGTTTTTTAGCCCCAGCGCATAGACCTACGCGCCGTAGCTCATTTCACATACCAATGCGGGCGGGCTTCTGAGACAGACCTTCTTTGTTTGGCCTAAGGCAAGACATTTGATAAAGCTTGCAGGAAATATAAAGTAATGGCGTTAAATATTTTTTGTGAAAATGTTGGTGAATTTTTAACAATTAACAACAACAACAATTATAAAATTCGAAAAAAAGGAGTCAGTTGGGCCCGCAGAACAGGGTTTTCAATCACCTAAAGCCCAGTTATAGCATTAGCAATAAGACATGTCGTGTACTTTGATTCTAAATCGATAGGTCCCGCAATCAGTTCCAGAGGTACACCGTGGTTTGGCTGGTGCCAAGCAGGAACCAGTGCACATTATACCAGTGATGGAACCTTGTTACTAGGGGCACCGGGAACCATTAGATGGAGAGGTAAGAACTTTGCCAAAAATGCAAGATTCTCATACAAGAGGTTATAAAAGGGAATCGCACCCGGCCCATTCTACATTCAATTAAATCAGTGCATGCCGCCCAATTCATTGTATGAACCGTGTTACAAACTGGCCTACTTATCAAGAAACAAATGTGTCTTCTTTCCGATAATCTTGAACACAGTTATACTCGCTACACGATAGCATCCTCCAAGACACGGATAACCTCTATAAATGAATTGTTACTTTGACAATAGCTTTTCCCAACTAAACTTCGTTAGTAAATTTCACCGAACCACCAACAATACGCCGGCTATAATCCACCAAATCAAACTTGCGTTTGAGAAGTTGGTGCAAGATTTGAACCTGTTGGTTTATTTAGGGAAGGTTGGCGGTGATTCTGGCTCAAACTGTCCATCGCATGCCCTTAAAACCTCACTTATCACTTATCTTATCACCATGATCTCAGGTACTGTTATATCAATGGCAAATGCAGAACCACAGATTGCAGGTTGGTCAGTATGGTTTCCAAGTGGGGAAGCAGAAGAAGGATATGTTGGTAAATTGATATTTTCTGCAAATTTATTACATTCATTACTTATGGTCGGTGATATTACGTATGTTAATCTAGTAGTAAAATTAGTTAATACAAATTTTGTTTTAACATAGTAACGTATAGGCCTACCACCGACGAATTACCACATAGCATGCTAGAACTTGGCATTTGGCAAGATGTCGTCATCTGCGAATGATTTTAATAAATATACTATAAATGATTTGACAGCGCTTCCTTTTGAAATGAGCCGACGGGCACGACATTATTGTTACGTAGTTCGCGAAGCAAAGTTGAGAATAGAACATACCGAGGTCTTAAAACCAGACTCGCCTATGTCAAAAAATGACATTTTGAGAAAAACGAATTTAAACATGTTAAAAGTTTGATTATATCAATATAGCAAAACGTGTATGGACATAAGTAATTAGGGATCACGTCAAAACTCGACCGCCCGTTGACCGCCGGTTACTGCCGGTTCCGCCCGGTTCTCACAAAACGTGTCGTCTGTTATAATATACACACATAATGAGGTCAAATAGTTACACTCTGGTGAACACGACCGGTTGAAAGTGCCTGGTCACACGCGTTGACAACCAGTACAATGCAGCTATTGATTTTCGCTGGGGTTGGCTTTTTCAATCTGTTTATAGCTCAATTAACTTTTTAAAATCAATACCGAAAGTCTATGAATGGTTATTTTTATAGAACGATTATAGAGAGAGAGCTATTATGACCGCAAAGTAACAGATTGATAGTGTAAATTGGTCCGGTTACAGCATTAAGTCAACGGCAGTTGTTCAGTGTTGCATGCGTGAATATTCATATACCAGTAAAACATTTGACCTGAAAGAACCGGGCGGAACCGTACGTAACCGGCGGTCAACGGGCGGTCGAGTTTTGACGTCTCCCCTTACTATACTAGACTGAAAAGGGAACACTGAACAAATTTAAATTTAATTACCATGATTACGACATGGAAACGTATCATTGTTCTTTAAATTCCCATCAATCTACTAATAGCGCGTTTACAGTTTTGAGATAAAGGAGATTACAACAAACAAGATGCCGTTATAATATTTTGTTCTGTTTCCAACCTCTTTCTCCCCTTGCTCAGGTTATTCCATTACATCGGGTAGTTTCACATCTCCCACCGCCAAAGAGGGCGCTACAGGTGCGCCTAGAGCGTACGAAGTCGGCAAAGTTTTTATCTTTGATGTCAGTAACTTCGCCGTAAAAAAAGAAATATACGGAGAACATGTAAGTTGATGTATGATCAGACAGTGGCGTAGCTATGATTTTTTTCAGGGGGGGGGGGGGGGGGGGGCAAGATTTCTAAAATTTTCGTAAAAGGTTGCCCCAAATTTTTTTCTAGTCACTTACCTCGTGAATTTCACGTAAGTGTGGGGGGGGGGGGGGGGGGGGGGTCAAAAAAATTCGCACAGTCCAAAAAAAATCGCAGTTCTCGTCCCCATTTTCCCGCTTCTCCGTCCAAATTTTAGGTCCCGGCCCCCCTGCCCCCACCGCTGGCTACGCTACTGTGATCAGACATAATGAATATTCAAATAAACCTTTTCGACATGTGTGTAACTTCCGCCGATTTCAGTGACAATGTCAAAGGTCGTGTATCTTTTTAGGTATAGCCTCGAAACATATTATTGGGTGCTAAACAAGTAGGTAGGTATTTGTAGAAGATCTCCTGGTAAGTCAGCACGTGGGCACCGTTTGTATTGGGTACGAGATCAACACCTGAAAAAGGTTCACTGATATAAGCCTATTTGAAGTATGCGGGCACAAAAGGAGAGGGCGCGTTTCCTTTTTGGTAATGTGAGCACGCCCTCTCCTTTTGTGCCCACCAAATTTCAATCAAAAAGGTTTATCAAGGTTTTTGCCAAATGACCTAACATCGTTACCGATACGTTGTATTGCAAAATTTATGGCTTAAATATTAGTGTAGTGTAGTCTAGTTGGAGAGTTAATATCATTTTGCTACATGTCGATGAGCGATTATGAGATTAAATTCTACTTTTCCAAACCATGAGTTCCTCTCTTTATTTGAGTACTGTGCATAATTAAAGACTTAAGTAACGAATATCTTTGCTACACCCCAATAGTCCACCTATTTGTTTGAGTCAGATCCCATTATTCATGTATCATTTTGATTCAACCATAATATGACTTTTGTTTCAGATGAATACATATTTTGGGTCATCACTCGCAGCTGTAGATCTGAACAATGACGGTCTTTCTGATCTTCTGGTTGGTGCTCCTCTGTATACGGATAAGATGGACGAAGGAAGGGTGTATGTCTATATCAACCAGGGTGAGGTATGTATCAGGGGTGGAGCCAGAGACTTAGTTTACCGGGGAGGCTGAACAAAAAAAAATCTTGAATTTTCTGGTGGTGGACTTTCCGATACGTAGCACCGCCCTTCGAGGCAGGGGGTGTCTGAGGGTGGATGTGCCCCCCTCCGAAGTAGTTTTTTTCTTCAATTTTCGAACTCATTTGGTGCGATCTGGTGTATACTTTTGATCAAAATTTTATCGAAAAGCCACCTCTTCATTTCCAATAAATATGTTGTTTTTTATCAATGCACGAAAGAAGTTGAGCATAACTGATATATTCTTTTTACATGGTTTAAAAGCTCGAACAGGGGGAATCTGATGTGGGATGTGCCCCCTCATTTTCGAACTCATTTGGTGCGATTTGGTGTATACTTTTGATCAAAATTTTATCGAAAAGCCACCTCTTCATTTCCAATAAATATGTTTTTTTTATCAATGCACGAAAGAAGTTGAGCATAACTGATATATTCTTTTTACATGGTTTAAAAGCTCGAACAGGGGGAATCTGATGTGGGATGTGCCCCCTCATTTTTGAACTCATTTGGTGCGATTTGGTGTGTACTTTTGACCAATCCCTTTCCCCCGTTTCTTCTCTTTTTCCCCCGTTTTTTCTTTCTTTGCAATGGCTGCCCCGTCTGCGACGCGCCTGTATAGGCCTACATAATATATTTCACGACATACAACGTTATTTTATTCACCAATCAGTCACTCAATTAAAGGCTCTTTCTCCCTTTCTCTCGCCCTTCCCCATTTCCTCTCCCCTCTCTTTTCACTTGTTTTTTGTTGTTGATTTTTTTTACCGGAGGCGCGCGCCCTCCGCCATGTGTAGTAGCACGTGGGTTACACATGGGCATCAAGTGAAGATATAGTGCCCGATACTTATTTGAGTTTATTTTTCAAGGTGATTCCATGCAAATCTTGTAATGAAATTTAATGATTTTGATGTTTTCGAAACATTTGTAAAACTTTGGAACCTGTCTTCAAAGCTTTGGAACCCGTCTTCAAAGCGACATATATTTATCTCATTAGAAACACATGGATATCACATAATATAACAAACTGGTACTCCACCAACGAATCCGTAATAAAGTTTGGATGATCGCGCCCCTTAAGGTCAAGATTTTCTCTGCCTTATGCAAAGAAATGGTAGCAATCTCTACTATCGATTAATTGTCGAGAAATAAATAGCGGGATGAGATCGTCACCAGTGTAGCGTCTTTATACCATGCCGTACTTGCTCACCTGTTCACCTGTCATTCATGTGTCATTCAATTTAGGGAAATCTTCGATTAATGGAACCCAAGTTACAAGGCAATAACGCAATTGGAGGGAGATTCGGTACAACGATTGCCATCGTAGGGGATTTGAACCAAGATGGATACCAAGGTATGTAAAACGCTCTTCCATTTGAAATCCATACACCCCATACGGAAGACATGATCTTAATCTTTTACACAGGGAATGTATATGTCAAATGATCTCCCATGCCGGTAACCTCATTTGAAATGGAGGTGTATGGATTTTAAGTGTAATAGCCCAAATAAGTGAGATTTGAAACAGCTGTTCGCTGAGTAGTTTCCATCAAACGATTCTTACATGAAAACAAGAACATGTCGAGAGTAAGTTAGGTGACTGTCTATTGTAAATATTTGATTTGTTTCTAGATGTTGCCATTGGTGCTCCATTTGAGGATGCTGATTCTGGAGCAGTATACATCTATCATGGATCACCGCTTGGAATCAAGACTCAATATGCGCAGGTTTGTTATTTAGATTGAAAGAGATTAGTCGTAAATAACTTTTATTGGTGGAATACCGACTCCGACGTCTGTTATTTTGGACGCTACTAGGTTGCTACGGTATCCCAAGTGAAATTTGGTATAATTCTTTTCTTCTTTTTCTTACCTAGCTGAAATCAACCGAATTTGTAGAAAAACCGTGAAATCTACAAAATAATAATGAAACATATTTTGCCTGTTTTTTTCATGGTTGGTACAACTATCATAGCATCGTTTAAGAAATGTGAAATTGGTTATAAATAATTTTCCTTATTGACAAAAAAGGTTTATATTAGAACATAACCGATGCTAAATTTCTAACTCCAGGGATAACTCGCAAAACCATCATATTTTAATCTAAATAAGAACAGTATAGTTTTTCTCATCATTCTACCATTGTGCTTTTAAAAACAGAGACTTGCAGGCAAATCCGTGAATGAAGGTCTTGCTAGTTTTGGCAGTTCTATAAATGGCGGAATGGATATGGACGGTAATGGTTACCCAGATATAGTCGTGGGTGCTCATCAAAATGCCATGGTGGTATATTACAGGTATGTAAAGTAGGGTCCGATGATGAAACACTGGGAAGTTGAAGGGAAGTTGCATGGGTCACTGAAGTTATACATCCTAGCTCATAATCAGTGTGTTGTTGAATGTGGGACACTGAATAGGAGAGGGAAGAGTTTTGTTTTCAGTTTTCATAATTGTTACACCTTAAAAATGGTCTAAAGGCAATTATTTATAAGTGCTTCAATTATAATTATAAAATGATGTGTCACGTTTAGTGTTTTTTAACCGTTTGAAACCATCTTTTTTTGTCAGAAAACTTCCATTGGAAAAAGATTGTAACTGTCTTCTTTAAGCGTCTACATTTTGATATTCAATGAAATTAAAATTTATGTACATTTTACACTCAGTAGTGTAATAGGCAAATAACAATGAAAAAAAGTTTATTCAAACGTACATTGTACAATCCTCAACATTTAAAAAGTGTGCACATTTTTTTTTATAAATTGGTTATATTAAATGTAACAGATGATGGCAAACTGCTTCTCTACACAAAAAAGCCTGGGTAAGTAATGTAAAATGTAAAGTAAATGTTATAAATATAAGAGGGCCTGACGTTTCGATCCTCCAAAATGACAGTGACACAAATTATAAAGTTATAGGGAAAATGGGCAGGAAATGACAATGGTCTGACCTTTGTATATAACAGATCTCAGCCGGTTCTGACAGTGGAGCAGAGATTACATCTTACCCCAGAAATATTGAGCCCTCGTGGTAACACAACAGTATGTTATCTAGACAGTAAGAAGGTGCCATGTATACGTATTGAGCTTTGTCTACGATATACAGGACATCGGGTACCTGCCGAAAGAGGTAAATCCCCATCTTTGAACCCAAAGAAGATTTCTTGTGCAGTCCAGCATGCTTAGCAACATTACACTGGCAACAGGGCTTTCTCCCAACTAAACAGCCAAATATGTGTTAATAAACAGCTGAAGGTCGTCTTGAATTTCCACCTCCTAATACATGGTACATAGGCAAAGTTGGTTCAAGATATGAAGAGAAGTTGAATCCCAACTAAATTAATTATTCAGAAAATTAAGTCAAATCAATTGTAGGCCTACTACTTGATTGCAGCTTGATTTTTTCTTACAGACCCTCGTTTAACAAAATTATAGGCCTTTCTTTGAAATGTAATATCAATGGGAACCAGTAGACACTGGTAACAGAAATCAGTGGTCATGTGATGAAAGTGAAGCATGCTGGTTTAGCTCAAGAAATCTTCTAGTTGAACCTGAATTTAAAATATGTCCCCGGATTTAAAAAAAATAAATTATGCCAACAGATGTGAGTACATTTAGCAAATATTTCAATCATTTGTTTCGATTGAATTAATAGTCGTCACACGATACAGTGTTTCTTCATGGATATGTTTTTCTCTGTATCACATATTCGAAAATATATCTTGAAGGCATGTTTTTCAAGGGTTTTATAAACTGTCACAATGTCACTCAAAAACCCTCCCTCCAAAACAAAAATTTCAATCCTGAATTTCTTTCAAACCACGTGAAAATACACCGTGAAAGTTAAATGAGAGTCGTTAAGCTTTGGAATTTTCATAAGTATATAGAAAAGTATTTGAAATATTAGTATGAGAGCCGTGAAAATGTCAATTACAGTCAATTGAAACGTAAGTAAGTAAAAATATCACGTAAAATGTCTTTAAGATTAAGAATAATTCAGTAAATATATCATTTTCACAATTACAATTCTTTTCATATATCCTTTTCACAATGACAATTCCTTTCATATATCATTGCAACACTGATTCTTTTCATATGTCATTTTCACGATGAAAATTCCTTTCATATATCATTGATTCTTTTCATATGTCATTTTCACGATGACAATTTTTTTTCATATATCCTTTTCACAATGTCAATTCCTTTCATATATCATTGCAAAAATGATTCTTTTCATATATCCTTTTCACAATGACAATTCTTTTCATATATCATTGTAACAATGATTCTTTTCATATGTCATTTTCACGATGACAATTTTGTTCATATATCCTTTTCACAATGTCAATTCCTTTCATATATCATTGCAAAAATGATTCTTTTCATATATCCTTTTCACAATGACAATTCTTTTCATATATCATTGTAACAATGAATCTTTTCATATGTCATTTTCACGATGACAATTTTTTTCATATATCCTTTTCACGATGACAATTCTTTTCATATATCCTTTTCACAATGTCAATTCCTTTCATATATCATTGCAACAATGATTCTTTTCATATATTCTTTTCACGATGACAATTCTTTTCATATATCATTTTCACAATGACTCTTCTGTTCAACTTTGACATGCCTCATTTATGAATCCATGCAGGTTTTATTTATACACTGGGGTCTGATATACAGCGAACCAATCAGGGTCTATCGTCAAGATTTGTATTCACCGACAATCAGAACGTAGAGGGCGCTGTGTCCCACCGGGTGGAGAATATTATCTCGCTAAATATTGAACAAGAAAGTTGCGTAGAACACACAGCATATCTTAAGGTAATTCATTAGTATTATGTTTTTGAACATAAGTGTGTCGTTGTAATTCTCTATGCAGGGTGAGTCAAAATATTCAGATCCCGATTTTATTAATTTTTAAAACCAATTTGAAAACATTAATTGATCAATCAATGACAACTAAATATTGTAAGCTTTAACATAATGTCTATCTTGTTCAAATAGGTTATTCGGTATGAGTGATACGGGCATTCCGGCAAAAATAAAGGAATCCAACATGTTCCTCGTAATCACAGTAAAAGTATAATTTAAAACACTTTCAACGCGGCTAATTTTACCATACTCAATATACAGACTTTTCAGAAAACTTTATCAAATGTCTAGGTCTCAAGGTATACTCAACCAATACATTAGGCATGTTTGTACTTATTGTAGTGCACTTCTCATGGTGATTCCGAATATGGTAATGGAATTTAATAATGCTGACATATTTGAAATCATTTGTGAAATTTTGGAATGTCGCCTGCCGCGTGGAAGGTGTTAAATAAAACAACGCTTGGCATATTGGTATTACCAATAATTGTAGGGCTGAAAAAGTGTGTACATGATTAATTTTAATATGTTTAGTGATCATCAGTGGCGTAGTGGGGGGGGGGGGGGGCATTTCCCCCTAAAATTACCCCGTCGGTACACAACGCATGCCGTCGGTCATTCATTCTGACCATGCGATTTTTTGGCCGGTTTTGAAAGCAACCACTGGACTGGGGTAGTCAGAGGATCTATTATTAGATAAGGTAAAAGATGACACTATTTATACGAATTGCGTATAACTAATTTTGCAATATAAATAACCTAGTTCAATTGTAACCTTTCGAGCACTTGAGATTTTGACCCTTTTCGTAAATTAGTTGTAATTTTGACATAAAAGTGTGTATTGTTACGAAAATATTACCAAGTACAAACAATTGTCTTTACATGTTTATATAATATATTCAATTTAAGAATAGACACATTTAACCAAAATGTAATTTGACTGATTTTTTGAAAACGTGACCTGGATATTTTGACTCAGTCTGAAATACACTTCAAGCATTTACACTCTACTCTTCTTGCAGACAGGTGTACGTGATTTGCTGAATAGCATACCATTCCAGAGTACCTTCAATCTACATACAGATTCCAGAGTAGATGAGTCCAGTGGACTACCACTAGTACTCAACCAAGATTTCCCAAATACTATAACCAGGGAGGTTAGTGATACGTTCCCAATGAATTGGAACACTTAGGATGATTACATGATACACACAAGGGGGAGGGGCGGTAGGGTTTGGGGAGTGTAATTAAAAACTTGTTGGGGGGGGGGGGGGGGGGGGGGGTGTCATGCTGCTTTCATAAACACTAATCTTTGTTGATCAAGGTCTGGTTGTAGGCCTATACAGTCATAAAAAAAGTAAATATACAGGTAATACATGGGCTTCTAACTCTAAAAATATATATTCTACCTAAAAATATTAAATCATAAAGTTGTTGAGAAATTCCTCTTCTTTAATATGAGATATTGAACGCTAGGATCAGGTGATTATTAAAGAAGTGACTTTCCAAAATGTAAGGTAAATTTCATTTGCACATTTTACATTTCAACACGGGGGAGAGTATGACAGGTAGCGTGTGTTGCGTATTGATCCAGGTACCCGTAATTGGGCCCGCGTGCAGAAAATATAAATGCGAAAATGAAAATCAGACTTCACCTTACATTTGGGAGTGTCATTTCCTTAATAATCACCCGACCCCAGCGTGCAATATCTCATATTAAGGAGAAGATGAATTTTGCAACAACTTTATTATTTAATATTTTTAGGTAGGATATATATTCTTAGGGTTCGAAGCCCATTTATTACCTGTATAGTTACTTTTTTGATGACTGTATACGCACATACACATGTGACCGAGTGTTAAAGGGCAGTGAGAGATTATCGAGGAAAATTAAATTGGGATAACATGAATTGCTTCAATAGATAGGTACGTAGAAACCCTAAATGTAATAATGTATGGGAAAAGGTTGAATGATGCTAGAGTAGAAATCCAATTGAAGCAAAGTATGTTGCGAGTAGTGCTGATAATTTCGATGTGATCTACATCGAAATTACCAAACCATAAAAGTTTGCAAGTACGGCGACCAGCTAGAGTAAGTATATGCCCAAGCTTTATCATGTTTAGGTAGATGCAAAAGACCCTGATTTCCAGCAAAATTGAGGGCGCACTCCAATTTTTCAGTGCCCTTTTAACAAATTACGATTTCTTCCCCTTTAATAAATCGATTTTCGAGTTGTGAGTTATACGATCGTCCTCTGTGCAAGGTTTGATCTGTTGATTTTTGGTACTCATCGTTTTCAACAACAAATCAGTCATGTTGCCACATATTTGCTGTAAACTTGGCGATAGTGTTACCGTAAAGTGTGTATAATGATATCAGAATTATAATATGGATAGGATTTCTCTCCATTTTGTAACAAACAGGCGGCCTTTGTACGTGACTGCGGTGATAATGGTATATGCGAGACTGATATGCAGGTTGCCAGTTTCTTGGAGACTAGCAGGTAATATATGTACTAGATAATTATATTTTAGCGCTCATTTCGGCACATTTTAAGACAGAAAATAGTTCATGTTTGCCTCCCCCCTCTCCAGACGATGCCGGACACGGGCGTATTCACGGATACTCAAGGTTAAATTATGCGTACGAGACGTGATCAAGTGAATGGGACGATCGCTGAACAACGGATTAAATTCAAAAAATGATACTGACACTGGAGTTGGTTATCCAACTCCAGCGGTTTTAGGATGAAAGAATTTAGTTTCAACGTGTGATGAATTTTATGGGGGTCATATAATCAAAATCTATTGTTAAATTGAATCCAACGGACATTCAAAATTTACGGCCGTTCGTGTCCGGCATCGTCTGCCCTCTCCTGGCTCTGAGTGCTGCCCTCTGGTGTTGGATATTGGCTAACACGATAGTTTTGTTTGCGCGCCTAAGTTTTGCAAGTCGTAATTTTCTTTCTCATTGTGTTACTCAATTACTAAATGTGTCTTGATTATACTTTCCTCATAAAAGTAACTGACCTGGGCCCTATTTCATAAAGGTCCACTTAAGATTAATCTTAAGTTGGTAAGTGAAGAAGAGTACCTCCTCAAAACTCTTCTTAGGAAGAATATTACCTTAGAATTTAAGAAGAATTTCATAGTAAACTCAAGATAGCCTCGGACCTCTTCTTAAATTAAGAAGGAACTTAAAAAGGATAGGGATATTCTTCTTAAGTTGCTTCATGAAATAGAAGGTAAGAATCTTCTTAAGTTAAGAAGAGTTCAGGATTTAAGAACAATTTTCTTAAACTTTTATGAAATAGGGCAACTATTAAAACTGTAGCATGATGAAATGGAGTGAGAGTTTACAAGCAAGGAATTGTTGTAATTTATAACAGGTTCCTGACATATTAATTGAGCCAAATGTGGTTAAAACACTGTAGAAATAAATAGTTCAGATGATAATACTTCACATACTAAGAATATTACTCAAATAAAATGTTCTGAAGACACGTTGTTTCTTGATAATTTCACTTAAAGTCATACATTTGTGAAGGAAAGTAATTGTCAGGTTCACAAATCATACGGTTTGAGTTCACCAAAGCGTTCATCCTTTTTGGTTGAAATATGAAAGGACATAATATTTCTTCAGATTTCCTGTGGATTTGCTGGACACTCGATATATTACTTCATTATCCGCATCATGTTACTATCTAAATAATTAAAAAAAGGGCTCGCCCAAATTTAAATTTTGAACTTTGGAATATCAAATGAATGGTGATCGTTGACAATTTTTTTAAACTTTTTATATTTCCTCTTGTCGTTGTCCAGTGGAATCAATGTTTTGTACCTCGGGGAACAATCCAAGATCAAATTGGACATCCTAGTAACAAATGGCAGGGAAGAAGCTCATCAAGCACGCTTGACTGTAACGTATCCACCGGATGTAATCTACATAGGATTCGAACCCATCCTGGTATGTACATGAGATTCGAACCCCTCAATAACAGGTGTACCTCATGAATACCTCAATTCTCATGAATACCTGTAAATGATATATAGGCCTACCAAAAAGCAGTGATGATTATATGAGTACAATGTATTAAAGGTTACTCACAATCGTGTATATGAATGGAACTATAAATAAACTCCTCAAAAAGTTTTCTTTAATCGCCTATCTTTCGTATATTTTGTTGATATTCATAGTGTGTTGCGCATCTTTACAATGATACCAAATATGTAGCAATCATTTCTTTCAGTGCTAAGTCACTTGCATGCGAATATGGGGAGCTCTGAATCAGAGCGTACCAAAATCGTGACAATTTTGTCTCAAAAGTCAACAGAGCTGCGGCAGTATTTAAGGCATCACTCAATGCTGTAGGCTGCAATGTAACACTTCATGGAACATATGACAGGTGTTCTTTTGAGCACGAAATAGTGATGGATTTGGCACATTTTGAAGCGGGTGGCAAAACACTGAAAATGTAATTTCTACGAATGAGGCATCGTTAGAAAAAGAAAGAGAAACCCGTCAGCTTTTTTTTGAGGATTTAAGATTATCTTGATTTGTATTTTAACAGGGTAGTGTATTTTCATGTGATCCTTTGGTAGACAGTGATGGTCTCCAGTGCAGACTGGGTAATCCTATGGTATCCAATAGCAAGGTGGGTCAAGCATGTGTTGAAGAGTGTGTAGATTAATCAGGGTTCTGATTTGTACGTTCTGGTCTGGTTGATTTGTTATCTAAAGCGAAAATGTATTAACAATTCAGCATAATACGAAGAGGTCACCGTTGATTTTTGTTTGTTTATTTGACCTAGGTCAACACTTCCGCAATATTGCTTTTGTCATTTGAACTTATTTAAAATTTGACCTATTTTGACCTTTGACCCATAACCGTTGGGCGTACGAAAAAGGGAGTTTTTCATGTTAGAGGACAATCGGGCAACTTTTGAAATTTGACCCAGATGACCTTTGACCTTGGAAGACTTGAATGTGTTACCAAGGATTACAACTATAGAGATTAAATCATCGGGCCTCTCAATATCGCGTTATACCCAAACTTGTTTCACGCATGTTTTTGGACAAAAACATTTCCCCTTTGCTTTGAGAAAGAAACATTTCATCGATTACGTCACAAACTCAAATGTGGCCCTTGTATTGCATAACATTTTGCTGGACAGCTAACGCAAACAAATGATCCTTAATATCACACCATGGTGGCAAATGTCGAGGCCACATTTGCACTTTGCAACAAAAAACCAGCGGTGCGATACTTTTTTCCAGGTGTATATGTAAGACACGCACATTATAGATCACTTTGATTAATAAACACTATTTATCTATAGGGCTAATTTCACTTTTCAAAATAAATTTGAGCTGTTATATATTTCAAATAACAATGCATTTGGACATTGCAAAATATACGTGCGTACCTATTATAATGTATCGGTACCTGTTATAATGTACCGATACTGAATCACATGACTTTATTTGCTTACTGCAGGGGGCATTTACTTTTTAGATTGCATTTTTAATCACGAAAACGCACAGCATTTCCATATGTGATCTGAAGAGGGCGCTTTGTACTTTTGATTAAAAACATTGCTGTGTTTTCCCAACAGAGCATTTTCATTATTTTCACCCATTTATTAATATTTCTACATAAATGCCTACATATTTATTTATATTTGTCTATAACACACACCACCCCGGTGGACACCACCTCTAGAGCTCTCTAGTAAATTGATTCTTTCATTTGATTTTTGTCATTCAAGGTGCGTTTCAAATTAAGCTTTGATGTGACTTCTATGCTATCAATAAGGGATTCTCTGAATTTCACAGTAGCAGTACAAACCTCAAGCATCGAGGCAAATGAGACAATGTTTGATAATGAGGTGGAACTGAGTATACCAGTCGTAGTGCTTGCTGATGTAATCGTTAGAGGGTGAGAATAGTTTATAAAGTGGCTCCGAAAAGAGTCGTTTAATTAAGTATGGTGTTCGCACCTTTATTATCGGCTGGAGTGAATTTAGTTGTAAAAAGAGTCATTTATTTATGAAAGTCAATATTAGTTCTTAGCAAATATTGCATTATAATGTAGGGGAGACCACTTTGTCAAGGAGTATCGACCATGCTTTATCGACTTCACTTGCCATATTTAACACTTTCCACGCTGCTATTATGTTACCATATACAAAACAGATTTTCCGAAACCTTTTTTTAACTATCAAAATCTATCTCAAGATTTACTGAACCAACACTAGACGTATTTATACTTATTTCAATGCATTTCACATTGTGATTCCAAATATGTTAATGAAATACAACAATGTTGACATTTTTGAAACATTTTGTGAAATTTTGGAATATCGTCTGCAGACGCCTGCCGCGGGTGAAAGTGTTGAAGTGGGCCCACTTTGTTGCAGTCGTTCACCCAACCAAAACAAAACATTTTCACCTCCAGAAGTATACGCGGGTTCGAATCAGTTTAATGACACGTGTTAGTTTGAAGAGATGTAGGATATAAGCCCGCGGCTGCTTTGACTGTGACAGTAGTCAAGAAAACAGATTTGGACGCGTTCTTACAGTCGTAGGGCTTTTGAGAGCTTGAAGACTGAGGATTAAAATACATAACAATGATTATACCATTTTAACACTTTCCACGCGGCATGTGTCTGCAGACGACATTCCAAAACTTCACAAAATGCTTCAAAAATGTCAAAATTATTTAATTCCATTACATATTTGGAATCACCATGAGAAATGCATTAACATAAATACAAACATGCATAGTATTGTTTCAGTAATCCTTAAAATAGACTTTGAAAGTTGGGAAATGTTCCTGAAAAAACTGTTTTGTATATGGTAAAGCTAATAGCCACGTGGAAAGGGTTAAGTAGTTTTAGTAACTACAAAATGTAGGTAGTGACAGCTTACATAAAATCATCACCATTTTTAATGTTTGTGTTTTCAGTGGGTCCCTTCCTGAGCAAGTTGTTTATAAAGTCGACAAAGAAGACACTGGACCATCTTGGATGCAACAGTATCTTGAAGACCTCAAACATGTGGTTCAAGCAATTGAACTCTACAAATCCATCGGAGCACCAAGCATCAATAACGAGGGTGTTGGTGGCCCAGGGACCGGGACAGATGAGATGGGGAATATTATACCCGTCTCCAATAATAACAGTGTGGTAGATGAAGGAGTTAACGAGGGGGAAAAGGCACTGAACGAGAGTACCATTGGTCCGTCTGTTGTATTTATGTATGAGGTAAGGATCCCTTCGTAGGATAAACATTCATAACGTGACAAATACATGTGTCGGTCAGAATGCATGCAACGGTTAAGAAAATGGAAATTATAGGCTATCTTACTTACACGTTCTTTAACATTATGCCACACTCGTCCTGATAGAATTAACGTAATGTAACGTAACATATGATACGGGCATTCAGTTCTCCACCCACTGGGTTACATGCTTTGCACCACAAACGTGAAAAGAATATCACATTCTTATCACCTACATGCATACCACATACAACATGAATAGCACATTCAGATCTTACATGTATGACATACCACGCACAAAACCTGCACTCTAAATTGTAAATGTTACCTCATTTATTAGATAAAAGTGAAAATGTATGTATATGTATACGTATACAAATCGTAATACACGTGTATATGTATACACGTGTATTACGATTTTCACGATGGTTAATTTAGATATAAACTACGCTTATTAAGCATTAAGCGCACTCCGTCGTAATACCCAGTACACTGAACAAAAAGGAACAACAAGTACAAAATATAAACAAAGATACAGAAAATTTACAGGTAAATGTTTGTATTTCATTATACTTGATAGGTTAGAAACCTTGGTCCCAGCTACATACCCTACTCATCATCCGTCAACATAACTATACCATGGAGAATGAGAAATGGTGATTGGCTGATCTACCTTACAGGACTTAGGGTAAGGAATAGTGTATTACATGATATACTTGATAGATTAGAAACCTTGTCAAAGCTACATACCTTACTCATCATCCGTCAACATAACTATACCATGAAGAATGAGAAATGGTGATTGGCTGATCTACCTTACAGGACTCATGGTAAGGAATAGTGTATTACATGATATACTTGATAGGTTAGAAACATTGGTCCAAGCTACATACCTTTCTCATCATCCGTCAACATAACTATACCATGGAGAATGAAAAATGGCAGTTGGCTGATCTACCTTACAGGACTCAGGGTAAGGAATAAAAAGAAGTTGTAAGTGGTTGGCATCTTAAAGTTGTCCCCTATGTTCATCCCTTCAAATTAGCAAATTTACAAAAGGATTTTAAGGTTCTTACACGGACTATTCTTCTTTAGGGTATGTTAATATACAGGGTGTGTAAAAAAACCTACAATAGTGAAAAAGCTATCTTGTTTTCAAAACAATGATAAATTGTGAACTTTTTGAACTTTTTAGATAATAGCGCAAATACTTGGTAACGCGGTAAGTCTACGAAATTGAATACATCGTGTGTTATGGCATTCAATTTGTACACGACATGGATCAGATTTCAAACGTGTTAACCACTAAAAATTGAAATTGCAGTATTTACACCTATTTTACTAAACGATAAGTATAATTACTAATTGCAGCCTATGAAGGGTATTGAAGCATGCAATATGAGGGACGTTCTTCTAGCGCAATCCGACAAGTTGAAGACACACCATGGATGGGACGATGAGGAACCATCATCATCTACGGATGGCTCCAATACTGGGGGCGATTACCCCGAGCTAACCTATGACTCGGGTGCTTATAAATTGGTAAGTGTGGATAATGCAATCCAATAATAATTGTATAATCGACAGGGTAGATACATGCCATATTTGCCACTTTGTGTTACGTTTACTGGTTAGTCGGTTACGCAAAAATTAGCTTAATTAGATAGGACAATCAGTTTTGCAATCAAATGGCGAAGAAAATCTAAAGATTTTTCAAGATGACTCCGTGGCGCAAACAGTTAGATGCCGGACTTCCACGCGGATGACCCCAGTAATTTAACCCATTTTTCTTTCTTAACTGATTGCCAAAACAGAAGACCACCTGCAGCTACGAGTTATATTTGATCAAATCAATTCCATTGACAATTTGATGTATGTGCATCAAGCCTTTGTAATTCCTTAGCTATTTGGAAACATTGTTTTATATCACACAATGGGTCATTCATGAGAAAATCCTACACGGCCGATATTATCAGTTCAATTTTCAGTACACGTTGAAACCATGCAAAGTAACAGAATGTCCTTTAAATTACTTTAAAAAACGCCATCGGATAATATTTTACACAGGTTTTACCCATTTTCAGTTGGAATCAACTTATCTGTATCGTATCTAGATCCCACATAACAAGACGATGTTTAACATAGATCAATGTGTGATATGTTGTTATTATATAGGATTGTAACAGCGTTTCATGCGTGACAGTAACGTGTCATATACAGCCTTTGCGTGTCTCGGACAGTGTCGTCATAGAGATACATGCCTTACTATGGAAATACTCGTGTATTCAAGTAAGTTGATTGGCTTTATTGGTACGCCAAAACAAATCCTATATAATAAGCTTACTTAGGCCAACAATAGGGAATTGTTAAATATTTCTTCTGACTGTTTGAAATTGGTGGAAAATGTGAATATTTCCCAAAACTTTGACAAAATAATCAACATGAGTTGTGGAACATTTGAAAAAAGGCTAAACAGTGAACACGAAATCTAAATCTAGTTTGTTGAACTTCACACAATTTCTTCGTTTAGGGCTTAATTTCAACGAGACACAGAATCTCTTTCTTTTGAATCTTAATTAATCAATTTATTTTACTTTTAAGAATCGCTGAGACTCAACTCTTACACATGGACTATGAACATTAATGTGACATGTCGATTTCGATAGGAATCAGCAATAAAAGCTTAAGATACAAATTCAACTTTGAATATGTTATATTTCCAGCACGGCCTTGGAGTCTCCGACCTGAAATCTCACGCATCTGTCAAAGTGGACGATTTATCCGAAAGATTCATGCAACCAGACAATCACAAGCCTGATCAAATACAAGTAAGTTTTTCCTTTGTTCTTCAACATATCACGTCATACACAGTCATTTTCTTACGCCCGGTATGATGGTTACTCTGCCAGTACCTACAGGTCTGCCTGTACATACATGTATGAGCATTGTTAGCGTACCATTACTGGTCTGCCTGTACCTATATGAGCATTGTTAGCGTACCATTACAGGTCTGTCTGTACCTATATGAGCATTGTTAGCGTACCATTGAAGTACCACCAAAATAGCTCTACAGTAACTATGCCACTGTGCGGCTACTGTGGTTTACCGCACAAGCATTGTACTGTTTCAATACAGGTACTAAGCATACGGTACCTGTATAGTCCCATACAGGTACTGAGTATACAATTACTGTACAGGTACTGGCTGTCGAGTAACCATAATGCCGGGCATATAAGAAGATTGCTGTGTACATTGAACAGGATACTTTAACCCTTACAGCCCCGCACCCCATGAAATCCCATTTCCCAGCCTGTCGGTTCCACCCGGCGCTGAGGTTTTTGGGTCAAATAATGGCCCGGGCTACATAGCTCCCCCCGTGGCTCAGTTGGTAGAGCGTTCGACTTGTAACCGAGAGGTCGTGGGTTCAAACCCCGGGGCGTGGCACCTCTTGTTGTGTGTGTTTTTTTTGCTTGAAAAAAAATTCGTTGGAAAATCCTTCAAAAGTGTTAGGTTAAGGAACGATTTTTTTTCTTCTTTTTAATTTTCACTTTTTTTCTCTAATTTCACCTTGATTAACCCTTACAGCCCCGCACCCCATGAAATCCCATTTCCCAGCCTGTCGGTTCCACCCGGCGCTGAGGTTTTTGGGTGAAATAATGGCCCCGGGCTACATAGCTGGGCGAATACACTCGCCCAGCATAGCTCCCCCCGTGGCTCAGTTGGTAGAGCGTTCGACTTGTAACCGAGAGGTCGTGGGTTCAAACCCCGGGGCGTGGCACCTCTTGTTGTGTGTGTTTTTTTTGCTTGAAAAAGATTTCGTTGGAATATTCTTCAAAAGTGTTAGTGTTAATGGCACTGTATGTGATACTAGAAAGAAACAAATTCTCTCCTTTGGATGTTGTTAACAATGCCTGCTATAAAAGAACTGGGACCTTATAATATATTTTGTTCGATCCCCCAAATGTCTAATTCTACTACTGGCGTCGTGAAATACTTCAAAGAGCATGGTACAAATGGTGATTTGTGCAACGTAAGCAAAATGTGTCGTGTAGGGAGAAATACTTCATGAAGTGTGTCGTGAAATGGGTAATTTTTGTAATGTATAGGGTCACGCGTTATGAACTCGCCTCCCAATAGGGTGCTGCTGTTACATTTTTTAGCTTCATGCTGTCATTTTCCTCAAATATTTTTAAAACCACAAAAGCTATCTCAACAAATTTGGTATCATTTTAAAGCCGTAATGACAAGCTATCTGCCTGCCACATGGCATTGGTATAGCTAATACAGAAAGGGAGATACAGCTGTTTGATGTTTGGGGACCAAGGGTGGTGCTGGAAGGGGTGCCGCCGGAAGGGGTTAAAAACTCTGATATTTTCCCGAACATTTCCGATCATACCATTTTAGTTCTTGGTCGTACTATAATTTTAATGGCATATTTGGTTTCCTCATGCAATTTCCCTTCAGAAAATGTATACTTTTACTACCTCAAGGGGGTATACAAGCAAATATAAATGTGTAAAGTTAAAATCATGTCGCGAAAGCCAAAATCCGTGTGTAACGCGAAAGGAGGCGAGCTTAAAACACATGACCATAGTAAAAGGAATCGTTTACGTCATTAAATGGGTCGTGAAATGCATCGTAGATTGCAACTAGAAAAGTATTAGGACGAAATGGGTGGTGAAAAAACATCATGTGTGTCATGAATTACTTCGGTTCCAATGATTAAATTGCGTCGTTTGGCGATTGCAAATGACATGAAATTTTACTACCAGCGCATGATCATGAATCCACAAATGCCTGGATATCCACCCAGAAATTTAATTTGTAGAAATTAGCGGAAAAAAAACTTTCGTCATTTTCTCACGCATTCAACAAAATGAGCAGGTTTTAATTCAATCTTGCTCTCAATATTGAACAGGCCTTACATGTTAGATATTGGCGGTGTTTATAAAACACGTATACGCGTACGTACGATTGTACAGTCACGTACGGCCTCTGTGCATGTACTTCACAATGGTAAAAGATACCGCCTATACATTTGTGTGCAGTCAAGCTTATACCCGGTGTGTTATCTTATCTGACTAATTTCAATTCTCCTTAATACCACGTGGCGATGGCGGCTTTATAGCCCTGTAGGGCTCAATCTAAATTGGATCCTCAACCAACCAGCAGTGGTTAACCATGGAAGCCCCATTCCACTTTGGTGCTTCGCACGTCGGGTCTGTCCCTTGTGCCCTACGGGGTTAACGGGATGGACCGTGAACACAGCAAACGAAAGATTACATTACAAATAATAAATGGTACAAAAAGTAGGGAGAATTCAGAATGATCAGTCGTAGGTACGTACGTACGTACGCGTGTATGCGAGTATGTGTTTTACAAACACCGTAGATATTGGTGACCTCGTACACCTAATTTGTCAATTCTCTTCCGTTTGATCTTTAGCTGATAACCACCATAACAGCGGAGAACATAACACAGCTGATACAGCCAATCGCACCTTGGATCTTTGTAGTCTCAACTATTGCAGGGATTGCGCTATTCGCAATCATTGTGTTTATTTTGTCAAAAGTAAGTATATTATGTATTACTATATTCCCAGACGTTGTCGAACTTCGGTAGTCAGTATTAAGGCCCGAGATTGACATTCCGCCGCTTAGTCAATCGGTGAGACGCCCCAATCCATATCTGATACCGCATTAGAAGTTGTCTACAGGCCTTTTTCCGATTCAGAAATTGTGGGATTAAAGGGGCATTGAGAGATACGTATGGGAGTGCGCCCTCAATTATCCTGGAAATCAGTTTTTTTGCATCAACGTAATACTTAGGCATATACTAACTACCATCTGAAACAGTTTACCAATATTCGCCGTTTATCATACACAATTTCATGATTTTCTTAGTTTCGATATGATGATATCGAAACTAGGTGCTGAATTTGGAAGTTATGCTATCGTTTTACTCACGGACTTTCGCGGCAAATCTCAACCCGGAAGTGCCGTTATTTGCTTATTTGGCATGAAGGCGATGTCGGAATTGTATGACATTTTGGATTTGGGCTATGTTGATGATTATCTTTACGTTAATGCACCTTTAAGTCACACAGACTTAATTGGCTCAATTATACAGTTACTACTTGTTAGAGCCGATGTATGCTGACACGATGCATGTAAGCATGGTGACGGGATCCGCAGAATGTGCTGATCAGTCTCGGAAAAAGGCCGGTAGTCACCCTGTAATGGACTTGGACATCAAGAGCAATTTAGTTCGAAAATATGATAAATTGAACATTTGTAACATTTACAAATAAAACGGGCATCACGCACCATGTTCCCGGATGTTTCAGATGAAGTGTTGTACGTCAATCATACACTCTAATAAGCAGTTCCGAACCATCCAGGGAAGTTGGAAAGTAAAATATACGGTGTGCATTGAAAGTGTCTAATTGCACTCCGCGTGCTCGCACGCACATGCGCGCACCACACGCCCTATTTTGATTGGTTGTTAACGCAGCAGAGGTCCGCCGATTTTTACTGCGGGTGTTATCAAACTTGAACACTTAATTTCAAATTGCTAATTTTCGTTTTGCTTTATAAATTTTGAAGGACAACTATCACTTTCGCAACATTTTGTTGGTTTCATTGCAGTATGGTTTTTTCCATCGTGCTGATAAGGAGGAGATGAAAAAGTTACTGGCCGAGAACCAATCACAAGAGAATCCGTCTCAACAAGAGCTTAGTGGAGATACACAAACTAAAACCCCCGAATCTGACGACGTGGAACTTTAGACTATTTACTCCCTCTACGTTCGGAACTTCGACAAGAAATTTAGCGTACACATCGTACGATAGTTTTATAAAAGACTCGCGGACAGAGAAGTTGAGTGAATATCATAAAATGATGGCAAAACATGACAAATATGATATGTAATGAGTAATTGTAATATAAGTGTTGAAAACCGTGCACATGCGGTGAAAACTTCAAATGTAAAGAGACGTGAACAGTTAGTGAATGTTAAAATATAATCAAACATAAGTTTCATATAATATGAATACCGTGACAAAATGCGGTGAAATCAGGGGAAATGTGTGAAAACCTGTGAAAAGGTGGTAAACTGTGAATTAAGATTGAACATTGAGATTTTCTACGGAAACAAACATTTGAACGGAGGATGCAACATTGAGATTCGATCAAATAAAAATGTTTTCTTTATGATATGGTATTAATTTTGTATGTTAATCTGCTCTTAATAAAAAAGTTTATTGCAATTCAATGTTACACTTTAAAAACGTTATATGTATAATGAATATAGTAAATGCAAATTCCTTTGACCATGGTACAAGCTTTTGAATTTTAAGCATGCATTTTGTTGAAGCAAAGAATGCTTCATCGTTAATCTGTTTTACTCAGATCTGGTAAAAGTATGGCATGATTTAGATAATGATTTTGAAGACGTACCAATTAATGACTCATTAGAGGTCAAGAGTCAGATAATATGAGGAAATGAAGTGATCATGCACAATAGTAAGACTTTGTATATATTTCAAATATTGGATTGATAGTGATATATTATAATCAATGACCTTATAAATAATGATGGTACTTTTTCCACTAGATATTATCTTGTCAAGCTTAAAAGTAAGCACAGCTGGATTGCAGAGCTATTTATTTTAAAAATAAATTCCAAAGAATTGTTTTGCTTTATTAAAATAAGTCTTAGTTTGAGAACATTCGAAAAAACCGTAAAAAAACCCCAACACGTCATAAAGTGTTTTTTAAAGGATAATGACTGCGTATCAGTTGTTTAAAGGTATACTGTGAAGAATTTAAACAAATCACTTTGGAACCGAGGAATTGCACGAGGGGCGTAGCCCGAGAGACATTCCTAGGTCCCAGGTAAAATATTTGATTCTTCACAGTTACCGAACTTGATACGCATTACACACGGTTGACTAATATTTACGCGGAGGTACTCTGTTGCCCGTTAGTAGCCTGCGCTTATTTGTGCGTAGCAGTAAAAGGACGGCATTTGATTGGATGGCAGGTATCGCGTGTAGTCATGAGGTTTTGAATGCCATATATTATATTCCTGTTTCGGTTCATTTTTGTGTAAGTTTAAATTATGATATTACTACTTATATCATTATTATGATATTATTAAGTTGTATAAGTTATTATTGTAGATTAAGTTGTGTAAGTAAATGTATGTTGTAATTTAAGATATCTTTTGTAATGCGCCTCGAGCGCAATTTAGGTGGATTTGTACGCATTATAAATCCACATTATTGTTATTATTATTAATATATAGGCCTATCATAATTATATGACGTTATGATATGTATTGGAAATCAAGGTATATTTATGCTCATGTAGTTAAACAGTTTTCAGCCGTGTCAATAATTCAGATCATATATATGGGCACAGGAACTGACCACATCACCAAAATGGGACGATATGTTTAAGACTCATTTGTTCAATGAAGCATACAGAACAGTATGTATAATACCCATGCTATTTATCATGTTTGTGCTATTAATTCTAATATTGAATGGTTTTGAGGGTGATACAAGAATATATTGCACGAGCTATACAAATATTCTTGTATCACCCGAAAATAAGACATTCAATATGATTATTATTATTTATATAAAACTGTTTTGATAAAACCTAAACAAGTTAGCCCAAACTGACCTTCTCTGCGTATATTCTTACGCGCACATCATCTGCACAGCACAACAATATTGGACGGCAATATTTTTTGAATATTGGACGCACATATGGGAACTTGAAGCACAATATTCAATACGCACTTTTATTGTAGCGTTAGGAAGGCCAATATAAATATTAATTACTTATATTACATGTTTACAAAAGCGCCATGAGCGTCATTTCTGACGGCTACCGCCGCTATAGAAATCACCATTAGTATTATTATTATTATCATTTGGACTATGAAAACTATTTTTGAAAAAGAGAGAAAATTAGCAGAATTAAATTACAAGTTATTATATAGAATTATAGCTACCGAATCAATTTTTATATAAATGGAATAAGGTGAACTCACCAAATAGCCTCGAGTGCAATGAGTCAGATGATTATCTACATTCAGTTATTGTCTGTTCTTTGTCAAATAGCTTTTGGAAAAGTTTTAAAGGTTTGATCATTTATAACAACATTCCATGTCCAGATATATTGTTTAAAAAATCATTGTACTTGGTTAGAAACCAGACAATCAAAATACACTGAGCCAAAAAAGAAACTTATACAATTTTAACAGATCACCATAGGGTCAGTGCGCATTTCTCTTGTGTCATTGAAGCAAACAATTGGTTATTGACTGCCATTTGAAGCAATACATTGCAGTAATATTGTATCCAAATTTGGTACATTTTATGCACAGAATTTTATTTGGTGATCTGTTAAAATTTTATAAGTTTCTTTTTTTTTATAAGTTTCTCTTTTGGCTCAGTGTATATTGAATGTTATGGTTGGTCTAGCTTCGTTTACTCTGTATAGATCCAGACTTTTCAGAATTACTGATGATAACAACGTTGATGCATTTAATTTTGGATTGGCGAATTAGTATTTTGAGACATAGGCTAAGGCTAGTAAATAGTATATTTTTATATTTTTCTTGTGAAATACATGGAGGGCCATATTGTTTTGTTTGTCAACTGACGTGTGAACTTCATGCATCTTTGTTAATCGTGTGTATTTTACCTTTAAAGCTGTTGATGATTGTTGGTACATGATGTTCGCTGGTCGAGTCATGTTTGTTTATTTGTAACTTCATAAATAATATATTGCTTGTTGAATTATATATTCTAATACCGTATATTGGTACTATGTTAAAAAATAAAAATCTAAGGATAAAAAGAAAGAAAAGAAAAAACACCTTTTGGTCATGGAGTTTAGTTTGTAATGTGTTTAATACTTACTGCGCCTAAAGAAGATGGCCACCACGTAGTGGTGAAGAATTGTGCAACATTTTCAAGTGAGAAATTCATTATTAAAAATGCAAAAATGGGGAAAAGTGTACTTTACGTCCCAGATACTAGTATACCAGTATCGTTTAATACTGGAACATAAACATTGCCAGTATCCGTCGATACTGGTGAAACAGAAGTTGAGAATTAGTCCGATTGTGTTATTTTATAGAGTTTGCCAGGTCGGATATACATGTACATTTATTTGAGCGGCCCGAGGACGATTTTATTGTTCCAGTATCGGTCGAAACTGGAACACCAAATTGTGTTCCAGTATCGAGCGATACTGGAACATTTTATTGTTCCAGTATCGGGCGATATTGGTACACGTGGTACCAGTGAGATTTGTCCCAGTATTGAACTATACTGGTACATTGTACATGGTTATGTTCTAGTATCGCCCGATACTGGAACATTGTATATATGCCAGTATCGGCCGATACTGGAACACTGACTTTGTACCAGTATCGAACGATACTGGGTGTTCCACAGTCCAGAATCTGGGACCTAAAGTACACTTACTCCCCAAAAGGCAACTCTAAATCAATCAAATACCACCCCTGGATTGATTCAATCAAGGAGTTATGATAACTCCTTGATTAAACTTACAATTTAGAATGAATGTAATCCGTATAACATGAGCAAGGTCAAATAAACCTTGGAATAAAGAGACAAGGAAGCTCTACGGTATCGAATCATTTGAGCAATCAGTTTGCCGACTCTAGATCACAAAGCCATTAACATAATGCATCACCTGTCCAAGTGTGTATGTACGCGGGACTTTTGAATAAGGTGATTTATAGCGTTGTGGAATTGTGATATGGTATAGGAATAGTATCATGATGAGTTTGTACTCGCTCATTGTGATCCAATGAAAAGACATACCGTGCGAACCGATTGAAAGTTGTGGCAGAGTATAATTTGCTTATACAATTTGATTGTCTTTGATGCGCTATAGGAAGAAGGAGCAGTCTGGGGCAATCAAATTGAACATGGAGTTGTGACTTTTGGTTATTTAGCTATAATTTGGGAATACTTTGATTACCCGGAACATTAAGTTTTGATAATCAATGCAATTCCATCGAATTTAATTTGTCAAAATAGGTTATTATCATCAAGACCGTATTACTCATTGAAGCTGCACGTTTCTCCACATGTTAATTTGATATTTAACAAATTGCGCTTCCAATCAACAGTGCTTCAGAGCGTCTAGGAAGATTTAGTGAATTTCTATCAGATAGAAATGTATAAGCCAACTGTATGCAAGACCCTCCAGTCGGTTTTACCAGCGGCAAACAGATTGCACACACAGGGTTCACAGATATGTCGGATCTATTGTAAATTTGAATAGATGTTTGGATTAAGTTAACGAGGTCGATCGCGTTGTGTTTCCTCCTCCTCTTTTGTCCAAGTTTAAACTCCTCATACTACACTGTTGTACATACACTCTTATTCTAGATTAGTCAAATTTGACACGGGAATGGTCAAATCTGACACAGAAAATTAGTCCGGGGGGAAACTACAACTTATTAGTCAAAATAACACGGGAAAAATGTGTCACTTTTTTGACACTGAAGTGTGTCAAATGTAACAAATATCCGGGTCAAATTGATCTATTTTATTTGTTAAATCTGAATCGGAATAGGCCTACTATTCACAAACATGTGTCAAAAAGAAATGACACGGAAAAGTTGACTAATCAAAAATAATTAAGTTTGATAAGAGGGCACTCTCGATCGAACTCATTTACTCCATGAAACGGAAGTGGCGTGCTTTGGATGTTGTGTGCATCCCTCTGTCATGACTACCGGTCGCGTCAATGATCCAATCAGAGGCCGTTTTCCATGTCCCGCGGTTTTTGGTTCAATTGCCGCGTCCATTTATTTTCATTCGCTTGTCGGTTGTTCTGCTGAGAGGAACTATTTACGAATTGCCACTCCCACCCACCCAGATTTTGGTAGGCCAGTCGGCCTGTTAAGTCCTGTCCCCTGATGATGTTTTTTCTTCTTTTGTTTTTTGCCTTTATTTTATTTATATTTTGCCATTAGTTTAACTCCGTGGTCATAACCCCCTTTTTTGGTTGTTTTTATTTTATTTATATTTTTTAATTTGCATTTTTCGGATTTTGTTTTATTTCTTATGCAAAATTATTAAACACACCTTTTGTTTGGAGTGTTGGTGCCTCTGATCATAGTGTATCATGGCCACACTACCTCAGCCCGGAGCCTCTGTTCGTTGTGTATCTTTGGCTCCCGTCCCATTGGAGAGCTAGAGTAGCTCGATGGGTTTTTCCATGTCATAAATTCTGCCATGTGGCGGACCATTTTTGTTGTGCACCTGGGTCCCCCACTTTCCCGGCCCTGTTGTGGACCCTGTTGGTTGTGCATCTTGGTCCACACTTCGTGTTGGTGCCACTGATCATAGTGTATCATGGCCACACTTTCTGTCCGGAGCCTCTGTTCGTTGTGTATCTTTGGCTTCCTTCCCCTATTGGAGAGCTCGATAGGGTTTTCCCATGTCATTAGTCTAGTCTGTTCCTAGCCCCTATATGTCAGACCACTGTTGGTTGTGTATCTTGGTCTGCTCCGTAGCTGCCCTGTTGGTTGGGTATATTAGCCCTCGAGTCCTTTACCAGGTCCGGAGTCTCTGTTGGTTGATTATCTTTGGCTCCCGAGTGGGTGTGTGTAGTGTATGGCTTTTTGTCATTTCATATGATTAATCTTTAACATTTATGGGTTTAAATCCCAATCATTGACTTTTTACGATCATAAATATCATCAACGAGTAATGATTAAAGACAAAATTATATACTTATCAGGTCAAATCTTATACCAATTACTATTGGCTAATTCACGTCCAATGGTCAATTAAGATAACCATTGTGATAATGAAGTATTTTCAATTAATAATTCTCACATTATTTTTGGTATCATTTCCTTCGAAAATTGAACAGTACGGATGTCTCCATGGGGGACTTATAATTAATGAATTAGTAAAATTCTGACATTGGTCATAATCATATTATCAATTGGTGCGGCATTAGATCCGCTATTTAACTTTAGGTTTTTTAGTACTTTACTAGGCCTTTTTAAATTGATTAACCGAAACTGTTTATGAAACTGAACAGTCGGTATTTCCTATTATGACCTTCCAATCATGGCACTCTTGGTCCCACCTGTGTTATAAACTTATAGATTAACATTATATATAATGTACTGGTATGATATCAATTAATATATTCAATTCATCTATATTATTATATGTTCAATAATTGAATTATCAAATAATAATGTCAAATAAAATTTGACATTGTTGAATTCTGTAGTGTTTAAGGAATAAATTCTCTCAGCAATAGCCGACCAGCTATCTAACACATTTCATGCGTCTTGTCCAATTCCGTTATCTGAGAGTAATCAGTGTAGGCCTATATCCCAAAATAAATTACTTTGTGATTCATTTCATGAAAATAAAATTGCAGATTAGTTTGATTTCATGATGTTATAATTATCTGCATATAATTATCTACGTATAAATACCACATTTTCAATATCACTTTGTTAATATTGCTCATTTTAAACAAAAAATACACAAACAAAAACAACTATTTTTGGACCAATACAATCTCGTATCATTCACTGGACCCAAATCATCCCTTGCATGCTGGACACTGGATTGTGGTGATCCATGCTCAATACGAAATAACAAAACTAGATACACATCGCTTATCATAATTAGTGTTTCTATACCAAATTTCACATTTTGATCAAGATTATTATGCATATCAATGATTCCATACAATAATTATATATTTGTTGAATTAAGTCTTGAAGGCATATTATGCGATCTTTTCCATGCGACCCCAGGCCTCTATCCTTGATTTTTGTTTTTGAAAGGAGATTTTCTCGCAGATTTACATTTCTGATCATAAATCATAAATATATTCCAAGTTACAGAGCGATACGATTCCAAATTACTTCAAAATCATGGTTTAAAGCGGTTGAAAATAGATTGTCCTGCTCCAGGACAGTTTATTTTCATTCTAAATGGCCTTCAATTCAAATGTCTCCTTTGAAAATTGTGCAGCAGTCGACCATTACACTGTAAGAATGCATGACCAAAAAAAGAGAGGAAATAATGGGTGTGTTATGCGTAACATATTAAGGGGGATCAGTGTCAACTTTACAAACATGAAATTTATCAAGCGCTGTACCTTTTGAACTATTAATGTGATGTATACGTTTTTGGAAAGGAAAAGAGTCAAAGAATCCATTTTTGGTATCAAATTTCACTAAAAATGGTGATATTTTGAATTTTGACCAAAAAATTGTGGACAACATAGCACTTATCAGTTTTTGGTAACAAATGCTGAAATTTCACCCAAATCACCTAAAGACACTTATCGGAAAACTTTATTGAAAGTATAGAAATATCAATTTATGATTGGTACTTTAAGATGTTGTTTAATAAAAACATGCGAAGACAAACAAATAATATGATTGATATTGTATTTATTCAGGATCGGCACCCGTAACAATGTAGCTGACCCTATCGTAGTTGCTTTCTACAATTATACAGTGTGTCCCAGAATGATTTATACCGTGAAAGTTGCATTTATATGGCTACGAATGCTATTGCTATTGGTCAGAATACTTATTATTTATACATCTACCTATATTAAGCTAAAAGTGTACTTTAGGTCCCAGTTTCTGGACTGTACTAGTATCGTCCGATACTGGAAAACCCAGTATCGTTCGTTCGATACTCGTACAATGTCAGTGTTCCAGTATCGGACGATACTGGCACCTATACAATTTCTAGTATCGGGCGATACTGGAACACAATTACGTACCCCTATCTTCAATGCTGGGACAAATCACTACTGGTAGCATGTGGTGTCCAGTATCGCTTGATACTGGAACACAATTTGGTGTTCCAGTATCGAGCAATATTGGTATATTTTATGTTCCAGTATTGAGCGATACCTAATGTACACTTTTCCCTATTTTGTCGAAGGGCAAATTCCAAGTTTGATCTAAATGATCTCTTTAGGTAGAGAATCTTTAAATTCACTGGCCATGATCAGCAAAAAGGTCTTTAGTAATTTTATAATGTCATTTTACCATGTAGTCACGACGGGTAATGGTTTTAATCAGCCGAAGAGGTACATGGATGAAACCTTTGGCTGTACGGGGCCCCAGACAGTAGCCCCAAAGGTCCCAAGTACCCCCAACTGATTTATTCAGACGAAGAGGTACACGGATGAATCTGTTTTGCATTGGAGCTATTACATGTTGGGATATTCAAAAATACCAATGACAGCAAATTTTGGCTCTTCGGGGCCCCAGACAGTAGCCCCAAATATAATACAAATTATATCATGATAGGCCTGATTTCTACCATGTGATCGTTTTTACTATCATTATGGCTAGAAAAGAAAGATGTGATATCATGATATAAAACAAATATTGAATGCCTTTTAGCTTTTGCTTGTGCAAACTATATCACTTGGTCCAATTTGGATTCTTTCATTACACTCGGCTTCTCCTCGTACAATGGCAAAATCCAAATTTGACCTTGTGATATATTTTGTATTATATAACACATACAAATATTCCTGTCATTTGATTGGTGGATACTGCATCATGTGACATGAAATATTTGGACTATTTCCCCACTACGAGGGTCGTTCAATAACTAATGAAAGTGATCATGGTATGGGATGCATGAGTGATTCTATTGAGAGATAATGTGATCAATACAAAGTATGAACCTTTGTCTTTCAATCAATACACTTTTGGATTGTTAGATACCTTTGGTTATGTAACGTCATTAACATAAACACAATAGGTTTCAGACACTGACTGAAATCTGTCAATTATTTGGCTGGATATGTAATATGTTGAATATGGGTTGATTGATACATTTGCGTATATCTCGGCAATGCAAGCATAAAAACAGATAACACTTGGCACATAGTTAGAACACACACTTATCTTTGTATGACACTCTTTTTTAGATCTGAATTTTCTTAATACAAACAAGAAGGGACCATCTCAAATAAGCTTTTATTTAGCAAAATCCGCAATAATATTCCTTAGAATACAACAAAGGATAAAGAACAATGGAGGGATTATAATTTAGTAAATTGTTGTGGGATGTAAAGCAATAATAGTGGGGATTTCAAGAGGAGCTGTTCATAAAATTTCCTCAAACCATTGAAATTATGTGACGATTACTTTAACAATACATATCTAGTAGCTCTAAAGATAACAGTAATAAGAGAGGTTTTGGCAGCCATCTTTGATTGATACATTCATGTATATCTTCATTTTGACTATCACAATATTTATACACATTGATTTAAGCATTTTTCATCATTTCTGATTAAAATTTGAAGGCACAGTAAGCTTTTATCTGGTAAATTTCATGATTTTAGCAATTTTTGGCCCAGTTCAAAATGATCTGCCGTCTGCGCATGCGCATATTTTCTGCAGGTTTCATGCGAATAAGTTCAGATATTTAGTTAGCTATTATATGGAATCTCCAAAACTGGTTAATTGCTAGGATTTTTCCTAAATTGTTTGATTTTCCGCAATGTTAGTGATTCACTTACTGGGCATTTTTCAATGAAATTGGCTATTTGAAATACTGATATTTGTATACTTTTTATTCAATTGCCTCTCCTTACTTTTTTCTCTTATACTGCATATATCAAATTACACAGGGATTAAAGTTATGGTCTTTCTTATCATATTTACGCGAAAGAAATTGGGATTTACCTGTTTCTGGTGTCATGTTATGCAATCTTCTTACCACATGTTTCATACAAACAATTCAAATTTACCGCCAAATAACTGATTTAGCAGTGTCCCAAGTGTACTTACTTTGAGACAATGCTATGACGTCATAATTCACACTTAGAAATCCAAAACTGTATTGTTTGAAAGACAAAGGTTCATACTTTGTATTGATCACATTATCCCTCAATAGAATCACTCATGCATCCCATACCATGATCACTTTCATTATTTATTGAACGACCCTCGTATTTCGCTGGAGAGAAAAAAGTTCCCATAAAGTTCCCATAAAAACGTACTACGAGTTTTTACCTGTGATGAGGAGCTGCGAGGGAAATAGTACCTCTTTATGGGAACTTTTTTCCCCTGCTCGCGATCGCGGTAATTGACCTTGACTTGATTGATACATTGAATAGGCCTAGGTCTATTATCTTTTGTTTATCAAGGATTTCAAATGACAGAAATATTTGCATATGTTATATAAAATAAATATTTACTGCTCTATATTCAAGAAATGGTGCAAAATAGGTAACCCCGCGAAGCCGAGTGTAATGGAATAATCCAAATTGGACCGAGTGATATAGTTTTATCATGATATAATACAAACTATAAACTGAAATACAGGGTGTCCCAAAAGTCTATGCACGACTTTGAAGCTTTGTATTTCACAAAATATAAGTCGTATTGAAAATATGAATACATATTTAGAAAGAGGAGATGTGGGAAATAATTTTGATACCAAACATTGGAGTATCATCTGTTTGTAATGCCACTCTAGAAGTAAAATATGTATTAGTGCAAAAATGAAATTTTATACTTCGGAGGAATAAAGTTCATAAATCCATACCTATTGAGATTAACAAAACGACGGGTAGAGTTGGTTACACGGAAAGTGATCCGTCAATTGTAATATTTAAAATTTTACATTACAGTGATCCCATCATAATAACAAATTATATCACACATAGTTTTTGTTTCTGTAGTGAAATCTAGTTTAAATGTTTTCCATTTATACAGAGACGTGTGCTAATGCAAAAACACAGACCTAAACAATTGAATAACGTAACAGAAAAGTGAACACACACATCACACAGCGAATAGATCTCTTTGGACTTTTGGCTACTGCATGTCTTATGACATCAATGTGACTTGTTGATCTACCAGCCTCTTTTTCTACCACATTGAGACAAATCATGCACAGTTCCTGTGTTCAAAAATGTATCCACCAACTTAAGAATGGATATTCTTCCTGGTGCGCGTTTCACTTTAAAATGTTTTCTGAACTTTTGTTGAGTAAGTTGAACTGAATTTTTTTCAGCGTAGAACCATACAATTTGTATTCGCTTATCTATGCTGTAAACCATCTTGAATGAAGACTTTTGCTGTGCAATGTTGTCTACTACGCCTATGTTGTGAGTGACCGAGTTTGGTAATAACATTAATGTTGCAAGGTAAGCAGTGAACTGTGACTAATGCGCAACGTTGCTTTCATACCGTTAATTTATGCGCACCTGTTTTAGCAACAATGTGTGGTTCTTGGTATGGGTGGGTCTCACACGGCCAAAAACTTTCAACCAGTTTTATAATGTTGTGGGTTCACCAATAGGGTTGTGTTTGGTATCAAAATAATTTCCCAAATATCGTCTATTAAAACATGGTTAAATTTATACCATATGATTTATATTTTATGAGATATGACTCTTCAAAAACGTGCATAGACTTTTGGGACACCCTGTACAATTGTTTTGTTTTGTACGATTCTACTTTAATATCACTGTCACAAGAACGACGAAAAAACATTGTATTTAACTATATGATCCATGTTTATACACATAGTAATTAAGCAGGGTTTAGTTTAGTTTAGGTTTATTAGTTGTTTTAACTTCCCTTTTCCGTGTTAAGGATATTGACACATTAAATCTGAATCTGTACTCAAAATGAATGTATCATCGTCATAATTGTGTAGGAGTCCAAGACATCAAGATGAGAGTAAGCGACTTTTAAACTATATATAGGCCTATACCCATTTAACAACAAGTGGCTCAGAAGTTGAGATTTAGCAAACCGAAAAAGAAGATCGTTACAAAACACGAAAAATCTGTCAACGTTTAAATGGATTTGTTGGCTTCGATGAAGAATAGTGCAAACAAAAGCGAAACTGTGAAAAGATAAACCAAATCAATGAAATCATAAACTATGGAGTTATTTACTCGATTGAGGTTCATGTCTATCGCCGGTCGTATTACCATTTTCATCTATATCAACATTTTTATGAACATATCATTACTTGGCGCTGGACACGTATTCGGATTTAACATATACGAAGAACAGGTTGATGTTTTCAGAGGAGAGAGCGGGAGTTTATTTGGTTACACAGTTTTGCAACACGAAAATTCTCTCGGAAAATGGTGAGTCAAGTTTTATTGGTTAGAATTATTTCAATGAAACCACTTCGTGTACATAGTAAACTGGTCGGAATGTTAGAGTTAACAAGTTAACACCGGTCTAACTTTAAACCTGGTCTAAATAGAGAGGGATTAAAATCATGTCCTGTCAAGTTCACCCCTCGCTAGTCTAGTGGTTGAGTTATATGCCTTGCAATGCAGAGAGAGGACGGAACATGGTTCGATTCCCACTAAAACCACTTTTTCAACTGATTTATTTCCTTTTGTAAATGTTAGAGTTAGAAATATTCTAAGCACTACATGTATTCATCCGTTTTATCTCTATTCTTTCCCCATATAGGATTCTAGTTGGCGCCCCAAAGAGTAGTTCAGTACATCATAGCGGACGGATAGAGAAGTCACCAGGAGCGCTGTTTAAATGTCAGATCAACGATAGAAGAACCAGTACTCAATCAGCTTCGAACCAAAGATGTGAACAAGTGACATTAGATACGGAAGGTGGGTACACTCTCAGTAAAAATGGCTCATCTTATAACATCATTATCCTTAAAAAGGAACCCTCAAGAATAGACTGTTCGCAAACGAGCGAGAGCATGAATGATGCAAAATATCCTCTCAAATATATGGAGAACATAAATGATACAAAATACCCTCTTAAAAATAGCGAGAGCATCAATAATACAAAATACCCTCTTAAAAATAGCGAGAGCATCAATGATGCAAAATACCCTCTCAAACATAGCGAGGGCATCAATGATGCAAAATACCCTCTCAAACAAAACGAGAGTATCAATGATGCAAAATGCCCTCTGAAACGTTTCGAGAGCATCAATGATGTAAAATACCATCTCAAACATAGCGAGAGCATCAATGATGCAAGCTACAATCTCAAACATTGCGAGAGCATCAATGATACAAAATACATTCTCAAATATAGCGAGAGTATCAATGAGTTCAGGTCTGTGCACACATATTTCCTAGAGTTAATACATCCATAATTTTTATTTCGCTATTTTTTAATATTAGGCAATGAAAAGATACTTATAGACGGTATTCAGGTAGGAGAGCAGAAGGATGAACAGTGGCTAGGGGTTAGCCTGGACAGTTACCAAGGACCACCTGGTGAGACTGGAAGTGTTGTGGTAAGGACATGATATTATTTTATACTCTATATAATATGCAATGAGATATAGCCAATCTTAATTCGGCCAAAGAAACACTCGTTTTATTGGCTCCTTAACATTAAAACATCCGGTTTTCTTAGGACTATGTTCGGGGGGTTGGAAAAGTAAGATTCATGCTTGTGACCAATCGCACGCAGTGATGAAAACTCGGTTTACCGATTATTTCGCAAAAGCTTGTTCTAAAAAGAGTTTGAATTATCTGACTGATTTCGTTGCATTTTAATATTATAAAATTATTTTCTTTCAATTAGATAACTATTACTGATCCAGTAAAAACATTTGAATTTAATCAGTTGGTTTCGGTTATTATAACTATGACATACTCGAAAATGTTAATTGTTAACTCCCTTTAAGATAATTTGTGGGTGGGGTTTGGTGGCAAGTTGGCTCCCACCCTCCACAGCTACACCATGATCTACTTGTGATGGGAAACTTTTATGTTCTGAGGTCAAGGTTCGTAGGACTGGAAAACGTGTAATGTACTTGATTACCGTATTACATCTCTAGAAAATCCCTTTAGTAATAGACCAATCTTTATTATAGGTCTGTGGGCACAGATGGATCACTAATTATAACGGATACTTATTCGACATCTTCGAGTATGCGAAAGGTTTATGCTACACCGTAGACTCTGAATTGCGACTGATGAGTGTTAAGAAGTTGATACCATGTCTGAGAGGTAGGCTAGATTATAATAGGGCTTCCAGCGCAAGTCAATTGAGTCAACTCTGGAAAGCAAAAACACAAAACAATTCGTCGCTGTTCTGACATACCGGCACATGTGCCATTTTGGGCAAAATGAGTTAAGTTGCATTTTATGATCTACAAATGAAACTCTTTATTCTCCAAAAAATTGAGACAAAAAGGTAATTAATTAATGAGATACCGCACTAATTAGGGACCGTTCATAAATACTTTGGTGGGGGGGGGGGGCTGGATAATTTCATTTTTGGTATATCAAAACTTTTTTGACCCCCCCTCTCGCCATGCCACAAACTTTTTTGACCCCCCCTGTATTACTGCCTGCACCTGAAACTTTCTTGCCCCCCCACCGTTCACTGTTATCAAGTTCAGAGAACATCTATATGTTATCTTTTATGGGATTTTTTACAGAATTTGACCGTGTATCATAGGCCTATTCTATTTTGATGGACGCATCACATCTAGGAGGGCAGGTTGTAGAATCTGGAGTGAATCAGAACTCCCACTGCAGGTATCTTTGGCCATGGTCTTTAATAATTTCACATATTTATACACGGATCTCTCTCTGTTCATGAAACCAATTAGGATGCTCCCTCCAATTATATATCCTGGCTTTGAATACTATGTGCTCGTAATTGTTGTTTGCTATTGATATGAATTTGCCCTTCATTCTTTTTAGCTGGGGGTAGTACATAAACAGGTCCGCGGACATATTCTTGCGTAGCGCGCCAAAAAATTAGCTATTTTTACGTTGATTTATGAACGTTCCGTAAATAATGTGCATACAGGTAAAGCAGGGGTTTGGGGGCGAAGCCCCCAGAAAATTTTGGAAACTAATAAGTGTTTAAACTTTTTTGACCCCCCCTCTGTTGTGGTTCTCAAAAACTTTTTTGACCCCCCCTTTGCAGAGTATCAAAACTTTTTGGGCCCCCCCTATAATTATCCAGCCCCCCCCACCAAAGTATTTATGAACGCTCCTTTAGTGTGATATGCCAGGGTTTTAACATAATATCTGCATGAAAACCTCATTCTGTATTCTGACATACCGGCACATCACAATATTCTGCCATAGACCACCGTGTAACTGCAGTTCTGACATACCGGCATATCACTGGCATATCACTGTAGGACGAATATGAAGGTTTTTCTTCTTTCTGACATACCGACACATGACTTTATGACATAATTACTCCTAATTAATAATTGCAATTTGTTGTTGTAACATGCTCATAACAAACATAAGTATATATCTATTAGTGTTCTTTGACAATGATAGTGACATTTGATGTAAATGCTCTCTATCTAACAAGTCTGTAAAAATTGGCAAATTTTCAAACACGATTTTCTCAAAACGCTGTTTTTCGTGATGTGTCGGTATGTCTAAACAGCGACGAATTAATTATGATTTAAAGTCATTTGCAGAACATGCGGCATTTGCCCGCATTTTTTCTTGGTAATTTAGCCATTTGCTCTTCATCGAGATACTCCATCAATTGATCTGTTAAAACCAGTGGTTTGCGTGGTGTTTTAGTCAAGTGCAATAGCGGTTATTTGTTGTTGATATAATTCGTAATTACCTAAATACATTTCTAAATAATGGCTCGCATTGAAGCAGATATATCTATTTCCTTTTTTTCGTTTGAGGCTATACTTATAAAACCTTTGGTTTTTTATTTCACGCTTAATTACTGTCAATGATAAAGTTGTTTGATTTGAACCCGAAACTACAGCACCCACCACCGGTCCATGGTATGCCTATCACTGGTGTCAAGCTGGAGCCAGTGCACATTACACAAGTGATGGAACCCTGTTACTAGGGGCACCAGGAGCTTTCTTGTGGAGAGGTAAGAAAGAACTGTGAACGAAATACGAGAATACTGGACTGATAACTGGGGAAGATGTTTTATCTGAATAAATATGGTATAGTGCTTGTTAACACGAATGCGGAATTAAACACGCTAACACTATAACAGCTTGCAAAAGCTATTGGGTTAGATCATAAATGTACACATTATGCAGTTCTTTAGATTCATCACTGTCATTGTGTTGTTTATTGTGTAAGCATCACATGCGAGTAACGCATCCGTCACATGCTTAAGTCAGTGTATCACATGCCTGTCACATGTTCATGGTGGATTTATCTTATTTATCTTATTTATCTCTATTCTCCGTAGGCAGTGTTATTTCAATGGCGAAGTCAGAACCCGAAATTGCAGATTTGTCAGTTTGGGAAACTACTGGGAAATTAGACCACGCATATGCAGGTAAATTATAATATACTAATTAAGTTCGTTTGAATGTGCTTTCCTGTGACACCTCCTCTTCCACAGATCTTTAAAATTCTAGCGCCATAAGACCCGTTCATACCCCTTCGTTACGAGCAGTTATTATTTGAATTTGTGTGTGTGTGTAAACTGTGCAATAAACAAATAATTTCATACCAAAATACACTTTAAAGCTAACATTTTAACACAAAATTGTATAAAGACAATAAAACAAATCAATGTGACGTGTTGACAAGAGACCATAAACAAATACAGGCAATACAAGACAAGAAAGACATATGAAATAGAGGGATGTTTACAACCTTATGCAAGCAACATGAACATAATTATGCAATCATATAGGAGGAAGTACGGCTCATTAAATAAACCCTTTCCATTTTTTTCAAAATTGCTGACTTGTTTTGTGTTCTAGAAATAGCTTTTGTCATCTTTGGTCTTTGAGTCAATAATACTTTTTAATCTTTCAATATCGGGTTTGCTCTTTAGACAATGATTTTGAAACAAAAAATACTTAGTACAGTAATTAACACACAATGTATCACTATATCTAGTTTGGTTTGAAAAATCTAAAAATACATCCTTACAATAAATTTTAATACTAGTACGAGCAGTTTACATTTGATTCCACATCATCTTAGGCCAAACAAAGAAGAAAGTCTGTCTCAGAAACATTGGGCTATTGTTTTTTTGTTGTTGCTTATCCAAGCTTCCAGAGAACTTTGTTAAACTTTTGTTTTCAAAATATCAACAACAACAAAAAAATCAACAAAAATAAATAAATCAAAAAAAATCAAAAAAATCAAAAAAAGTAGAAGTTTTTTTAGCCCCCAGCGCATAGACATACGCGCCGTAGCTCATTTCACATACCAATGCGGGCGGGCTTCTGAGACAGACCTTCGTCTTTGTTTGGCCTTAGTAGCATTATAACACATAAAATATCGATACATTATATAGGAAAAACACGTTAACCCAGATCAGTTCTCCATTAGGTGGACGAATGCATGGATAATGGGATAATGGAAATCTGGTTAATTGATGAAATATTAGCAGACCAAAATGGAAGAAACAACTGTTATATAATACCTATAACCCGCCTATATATGATCTTGCATAATTGTTTCTTTCAACATAATCCAGGGCTGATCCATACATTGATACCTGGTTTCACGGAGATGCTGGTTATCTCAGCTGGTTGGATTGTTGTAACAGTTAAATGGGATATTTGTAGAGAATTCACATCTTAGCTCGTTTGGTTGTGACAGTTAGGCCTATATTTTCCCAATAATGAATTGTAAAAGCATTCGTGTATACTATATTATCTTATGATAGTTACTTTTCCATGTAATGTACTTTCCGCTTTCGCTCAGGTTACTCCATTACATCGGGGAGTTTCTCATCTCCTACCGCCAAAGAGGGCGTAACAGGTGCGCCTAGAGCGTACGAAGTCGGCAAAGTTTTCATCTTTGATGTCGGTACTTTCGCCGTGAAAAAAGAAATATACGGAGAACATGTAAGTACAGTGTACAACTTCGTATAGTTTGAGATTACATATGAATGCCTTGCAATTAACACTATCCAGACGGTGTTCAAAAGGTTGCTTGTGGAAACGCTGCATCTGAAATAAATTGTCTCAATAATAATGATTTTGTTTCTTCTATAGTCAGATTTGCAGTCAGATTCGCTTTATTGATAAAAAATTTTCTTTCAGATGAACACGTATTTTGGTTCATCACTAGCAGCTGTTGATCTAAACAATGACGGTCTTTCTGATCTCCTGATTGGCGCACCCCTGTATACGGATAAGATGGACGAAGGAAGGGTGTATGTCTATATCAACCAGGGAGAGGTATGTGTAGCACGTGGTATTGACGTTGGTACTGAAAGGTTCACACGTGGGTAACACATGGTCATCACATGGTGTTAACGTTGGGACTGAAAGGTTCACACGAGGGTATCACATGGGCATCACGTGTTGTTGTTAACGTTGGTACTGAAAGGTTCACACGTGGGTAACACATGGGAATCACTTGAAGGTATCATAGGTTATAAAAAATGGGTCACACGCGTGTAGTACGAGCAAAGTATCACATCGAGTAATCTGAGAGACACAAACACATTTGTATAAATGAATATTTACACGTAATTTATAAGCAACACAAATGGATAAAATACGCGAAAATAGGTTTCCGTATGATGGATTTAATGAAACGATAACGCAATGTATACCCCTACATTGAAGGTGAATCTGTTTTAGACTGGGTCCTCGCGTCCCTCTATATGGCCGCCATCTTCAAATAACGGACCAAAAAGAGCACCCTCGCAGGGCCGTGTGTAAAATAGGGAAGACGAGAGGATCGAGTCTAACTCTGTTTTAGCGCCTCCATTACGACCAGAGTTGCCGGTCTTCCTTCATATGGTTTTCATACTTATAATAATGACATTCTGCAATAGTTGGTTGCGATGCGTTCACATTAAAAAGTATCCAAGATTGATCAGAAACCCAATTAACAATAACTTCCTTCTCCTGTCATTTATGTATCATTACTTATTATAATATATATAGGGAAACCTTCGATTAATGGAACCCAAGCTACAAGGCAATAACGCCATTGGAGGGAGATTCGGCACAGCGATTGCCGTCGTAGGAGATTTGAACCAAGATGGATACCAAGGTATGTGAAACGCTCTTCCATTTGAAATCCATACACCCCATACGGAAGATATGAACTTGATCCTCTATACGGAAAACATGATCTTAATCTTCTACTAGCGGGCACCAGCGCTTCGCGCTGGACCCGCTAGAAGATTTCACGGGGAATAAGTAAACAAAGCGTAAGAAAATTTGATACAATAATATCAAGAACATGTCCTACATATGTATACATAATGCAGACAGGGCCCTATAAATAATCCGAATAGCGCAGATGCTTTTGATACTCCAGGTATACATGTGCCTTACTCATGTTAATCTAGGTAGGCCTACGTTTGTGTTTCCAGATACCTATGTATAGGCCTCCCATGAGACCTGAAATGCAGGTAGGCCTACCCGTTGTCCCATTATATCCAGGGACCCCATAGGCCTAAGCCCTACCCCCTAATCCAGTTACCCCTGGTGCCCTTAATAATGCACCGAATACCACATAATCAAGGTAGGCCTACTGCAGTGTACCGTTATCTCGAGATACCCAGGGTGCCCTTACTTTATCATAGTCAAGTAAATTAAACGCGGGTGCCGAAGATAGCGGGCAGTAAAAGTCATAGGCCTATCACATAGGCAGAGGTGAGTATATCATAGCGTTATAAATGTTTATATAAATATCAAGAGTAGGCCTATGTCCTTAAATAATTCAGGTACTAAAGTGCCCTTGATATCATGTAAGTGACATGGTGCCCTTAATTATACACCATGAGCCTAGGCCCAATGTGCTCTTAAATAATACAGATACCCATGTTCCTAATCCAAGTAGGCCTACTCCATCAACGTGTTCTTAATACCCAGTTAGTACCTCCTGTCAGCGCATGTCTCTACCTATTTTGTACCCCAAATAATAAAAAGTTGAATTTTAATGTCAAAATTGAAAGTTACTTAAAATTTAGATTTTAAATGTCTCCCCCGATTCTTTTATTGCCCCACCACACCGTTTTCCTCCTTTAACATTTTGGTGCTGGTGTCGCCACTTCCCATATGCATGCACATACGTATCCACGGTAATTCAGTAGGCCTACGTTCTGAGCGTTATAGTTTTATAGTCGGTCGTTTAGTTTTATGGTCGGCCGATTCTATCATCAAGATCACTTGTACCATTCCACGCTTGTACTTTACACAATGTGTGCCATCCGGGTTTTGTTTGGCCTATTTACATTAAATACATTATTCCTCCAATAGGCATGTGGGGCCTTAACGTATAGTATGTAGTCCCTTTGTCATGTTTGCTGTGTTCTATAAAGCCTCCCGAGATACTATCTGAGTGTACACCCTTAAAATGCAGTTATCACAGGTGGCCCACCTGTGCATAGTATTAGTATCCAGGTAATTTGAGACTCGTTTTATAGTGAACCCCGTAATCCAGATACCACGGATGCCCTTAATAATCCAGACACTCTATAATAATCATGATAATGTACCACACAAAAAACACGTTCCGTTTATCCAGATGCCCCATGTGCCCTTATATCCAAGTGCGGAGAGGAGGAGGTGGCTTTAGGGTACACTATTAGAAAAAAGGGTGCTTCAGAGGGGTTCTTGGCTGTCCCGTATATGGTTTAAAGGTTCTTTGATTTTAAAGGCCCCCAAAAGGTTCTGTAGAGAACCTTTAGCGGTTCTAAAGACCAATGTTTGCCCATATTTTGCCCACTTTGAACCTTAAAATGGTTCTTTTTGGAACCTTTTAAGGTGATAAGGGTTCCATACGGGACAGCCAAGAACCCCTGAAGCCTGAAGCATCCTTTTTCTTAGAGTGGACGGACTGCCTGCTTTTCACCCTGCCACGTTACAATGTGCAGTTTGCGCCACAAACGCGTATACAATTTGTGCGTCATTACGTGTGCGCTGAATCGCGCGCACCATGATAAACGCGGTCGCGCAGCTTCAACATAGGAACTGTTGTTATGGTACCGCCACAGTTTCTTTATCGTTAGCAAACTACGCGTTCATCTATGTTACTAATGCGAGAGTGTCACTTTAAGATCTGTGTAAGAGTTTTTATTTACATTTAGAAAATGTCGTAAAATAATTTTATTTGTCGGACGGATAGTCACGTATAAATGCTTGTACTCATGCTATCTTTAAGAATAACAAACGGCCGCATATACAGAAATGTAGCTATATCCCTGATGAAAATATTTTGGGTGAAGACCATATGTCATCACTCACTCCGAAAACCACAATTTTTGCCCGAACAGTAGCTATCCGAGTAAAATAAATTCAACATTTCGGATTATCATCTGTGATCCTTTCTGCGCATGTCTGAAAACGGGAAAATACTGGCATTGAACTATCTAATTAGCTCGTCTATTAGAGGCGCAATTACCACGCTTTTTCAGTTGAAGAGGGACGCGAGTGTAAAATTATTATTGAACTATCTAATCAGGTGAGGGACCGAAAATTAGTATATAGATACAGGGAGTGTAGATTTCAAATGATCTCCCATGATGGTAACCTCATTTGAAATGGAGGTGTATGGATTTCAAATGTAATAGCCAAAAGATTTGAAAATTGAAACAGCTAAATATTCACTGTATAGTTTATCAAACGATTCTTACATAAAAACATGAACATGTCGAGAGTTAGGTGACGTTCTCATATATTTATAATATTTGATTTGTTTTTATAGATGTTGCCATTGGTGCTCCATTTGAGGATGCTGACTCGGGAGCAGTGTACATCTATCATGGATCACCGCTAGGATTAAAGACAAAATATGCGCAGGTTTGTAATTTAAATTAAACGAGATTAGTCGCAACTTTTGTTTGTGGAGTACCGATTCCGCCGTCTGCTATTTTGGACGCTGACAGGTTGCTATCTCAATTGAAATCTGTCATAGATTTCTTAATTTCTTACCTGAAAGCAACATACTTTTTTATCTACAAAATAACAATTAAATATATTTCGCCTGCTTTTTGATGGTTGGTACAACAATCACAGCATCGTTTAAGAAATGTGAAATAGGCTACAATTAATTAATTAATTAAATATTGAGTTTTATATTCGAATATGTGTATAACTGAGGCTTGCTACCATAAAGTTGAGGGGAGTCGACAAAAGGCAATTTAGGTAATGGTAGCTTTCGGCTCCATACGGATCATTAAATTTATTTTCCACAAAATCCATAGTTGCATAATTTCATGTTTAAAAATGGTGTACAAATATTTATTACTTCCGCCGTGTGTCGATACATCGAGCGGCCCCACGTCATGTCCGTATTCCGGAGGGTTGATGTTTTTGCCATACAATTTTGTACACTCATTTAAACTTATTGATTAAGATGGACAGCCAATTTATCGCCTTGTCATTTGTTTGCGATACGCATATTTTAATTTCACTGATTACATACATTTTAACGCTGACGTCTGATCCGTGTGAAACCAAAAACGGAATGACTGATGCCACAGCCACTGCCCGTGAGTTCCGAAAAAACCCCGCGCGAACAGGTCAGCTGATTCCTGACCTGATGTATTGATGCGCGACCTTGGGTCACTGAAAGGCCTCAACTTCTGGTAACAGTCTTATTTGCATGCGCTGCATAAAACCTTATTAATTTCAAACTCCACTTTATTCATCATATTTTAATCTAAAAATGACCTGTGTAGTGTTTCTCATCATTCTATCATCGTGCTTAAACAGAGACTGGCCGGCAAATCCGTGAATGAAGGTCTTGCTAGTTTTGGCAGTTCTATAGATGGCGGAATGGATATGGACGGTAATGGTTACCCAGATATAGTCGTGGGCGCTCATCAAAATGCCACGGTGGTATATTACAGGTATGTAAAGTAGGGTCCGATGATGAAACCCTGGGGAATACTATTGACTTGGTTATTAGACAAGTTAGACAATGATGACGATGGTAATTATTTCTATACAAAAGAGTGAAGGGAAGTTGCATGGGTCACTGAGGTTATACAACCCAGCTCATAATCAGTGTGATATTAAATATGGGACACTGAATATGAGAGGGAAGATGATGAATTTCGTTTAAAATTTAAACTTAAAAATGGTTTCAAAGACAATTATTCATAAGTGCTTCAATTATAACTCTAAAATGATTTATGTGTCACGTTAAGCATTTTTGTCAGATAACTCTCCGTTGGAAACAGATTGTAACTGTCTTCTTCAAGCGTCTACATTTTGATATTCATGAAAAAGGTGTATTTAAACGTACATTGTACAATCCTCAACATTTAAAAAGTATGCCAAAAAACAAAAATTATAAATTTGTTATATACAAATGTAGCAAGCTGATTGAAAACTGCTTCCCTACACATGTGTAAGTAATGTAGAATACAAAGTAAATGTAATAAATATTAGAGGGCCGACGTTTCGATCCTCCAAAATGTCACAGAATTATAAAGGTATAAGGAACAATGGGCAGGAAATGACAATGGTCTTACGTTTGTATACAACAGATCTCAGCCAGTCTTGACAGTGGAGCAGAGTTTACATCTTACCCCAGAAATATTGAGCCCTCGTGGTAACACAACAGTATGTAACCTCGGCATTAAGAAGGTACCATGTATACGTATAGAGCTTTGTATACGATATACAGGACATCGGGTACCTGCCGAAAGAGGTAAACCGCCATCTTGATAGTTGAGCCGGAATTTAAAATATGTCCCCTTAAATTAGTTTTTTATGTCAAAAGACGTGAGTACAAATACCATTTGTTTGATTAATTAATTAATCGTCATATATAAACACGAGACTGTTTCTTCATGGATTTGGTGGTGACAAACAAACATTCAGGGGTTTTATATACTGTGGCAATGTCACTCAAGAACCCTCCAAAAGAAACATTGAAGTCCTGATTTTTTTCAAACCACGTGAAAATACATCGTGAAAGTATAATAAGCAGATGAGAGTCGTAAAGCATTGGAATTTTCAAAAGTTGAGAAGTCTTTGAAATATTACTTCGAGAGCCGTGAAAATGTCAATCGAAACTTAAGTAAGAGAAAATATCACGTAAAATGTCTTTAAGACGTGAATAAAAAAATCCAACGAAATGGCGCAAGAGCCCAGAGAATGCTATAATTCAGTAAATATATCATGTTGTTCACAATGTCAATTCTTTTCATAATATCATTTTCACAATGAAAATTCCTTGCATATATCATTTACACGATGACAATTCTGTTCATACATTCTTTTCACGATGACAATTCTTTTATCCTTTTCACGATGACAATTCTTTTCATATATCATTTTCACAATGACAATTCTTTTCATATTTCATTTTCACAATGACAATTCTTTTCATATATCATTTTCACGATGACAATTCTTTTCATATATCATTTTCACAATGACAATTCCTTTCATATTTCATTTTCACAATGACAATTCTTTTCATATATCATTTTCACGATGACAATTCTTTTCATATATAATTTTCACAATGACAATTCCTTTCATATGTCATTTTCACGATGACAATTCTTTTCATATATCCTTTTCACGATGACAATTCTTTTCATATATCGTTTTCATAATGACAATTCTTTTCATATATAATTTTCACGATGACAATTCTTTTCATATTTAATTTTCACGATGACAATTCTTTTCATATAGCATTTTCACAATGACAGTTCTTTTCATATATCATTTTCACAATGACAATTCTTTTCATATTTCATTTTCACAATGACAATTCTTTTCCTATATCATTTTCACGATGACAATTCTTTTCATATTTCATTTTCACAATGACAATTCTTTTCATAATATAATTTTCACGATGACAATTCTTTTCATATTTCATTTTCACAATGACTCTTCTTTCTGTTCAACTTTAGTATGCCTCATTTATGAATCATGTACAGGTTTTATTTATACACTGGGGTCTGATATACAGCGAACCAATCAGGGTCTATCGTCACGATTTTTATTCACCGATAATCAGAACGTAGCGGGCGCTGTGTCCTACCAGGTGGTGAAATACATTTCGCTTAATATTGAACAAGAAAGTTGCGTAGAACACACAGCCTATCTTAAGGTAATTCATTACTATGTTTTTGAACATTTAATATGTTGTTGTAATTCTCTATACAGGGTGAGTCAAAATATTCAGATCCCGATTTCGTTAATTTTTACAAACATAAATTAATCCAATTAATGACAACTGAATATTGTTAGCTTTAACCTTATTTGCATTTTTGTTCTCGGCGTGAGAGATACTGGTGAGCATTGAAGTGAACGGAATTGATATCGAACCATCAGTTGTATGTATCAAAGATGAATTTAACCAACTTGGTTTCGCTAAGCCGTGGATCACTTTAAATTAGATTTCGTGCTTTTTCGTGAAAACGTCGTAATATTGACCTGCAGTTGTGTATTGTAATGAATTCAGCAATTTATGATAAAGTATTGACACTTTTAAAATTTAACATTTCAATTTAAAATTAGACACACATTAATCAAAAAGTAATTTTACTGATTGATAAAGATGGTACAGGGAAATTTAAAATAGACACCATTACGTTTGTTGATTAGGGGAGTTTCAGATAATATAAGGCGAATTCGATGGCCATACAGTTTTTCAGATTGTATGAATAATGAATAGGCTAATTATATTATAGTAACGATTGCTTTCCATATAATATGTCTGTTTCAAATAGCAATCTATGTCCTCAAATGAGGAAGTGCTCCATTTTATTGGAACTTCTTCTTTCCATATTCCGTAATACGTGTGTTTTAATAGAGTCTTTCATGTTTATCTTCCATTTAATTATTATGTCTCCTGGGTCTTTTACGTGTATATTACTTCTTCTTTCTTATATATGTTTGTTTATTACTTCTTCTTTCTAATATATGTTTGTTTTTCGAGTCGTTACTGTAACTTCTGCTTTCAGCATGAACATGTGTCCTCTTATCCTTTTAAATCACTACAGTGTAAGTCAAAGTAAATTATTCAGGTTTCGATATCATTGATTTTTAATATAAATTTGAAAACAGAAAATGATACTGTAGCTTTAGCTTGAACCTAATTCTACGCGTGTACGAGTTTTACAAACACCGTGATCGGTTATCCCTTTGTGAGTGATGGATTTGTGCATTACCCCAAAATAAATTCTAAACACTTTATTCTTGCAGACAGATGTACGTGATTTGCTGAATAGTATACCATTCAAGAGTACCTTCAATCTACATACAGATTCCAGAATAGATCAGTCCAGTGGACTACCGCTAGTACTAAACCAAGATTACCCAAATACTATAACCAAGGAGGTTAGTGGGGGGGGGGGGGGGGGGGGGGAGGGTAGGGTTGGTGGAGTATAATTAAAATTGTTTTATAAACATTAATCTTTGTTGGTCAAAATCTAGTTGTATTTCTTCAAACACTTCAATATCAAGTCTAAGGTTACCACTCGTAGTAGGGCTTTCATTTAAAGAAATCAACATCCATGTAAGTGACCGAGTGTTAACAAATTACTATCCCCCTTAAATCGGTTTTCGAGTTATGAGAAAAATTGGAGTTATAAGATTGTCTTCTCTGCAAGGTGTGATCGATTGACTTTTGGTACTCATCTTTTTCAACAACAAATCAGTCATGTTGCTAAATATTTGCTGTAAACTTGGCGATAGTGTTACCGTAAAGTTTGTATGATGATAACATAATTATAATATAAATAGGATTTCTCTCTATTTGTAACAAACAGGCGGCCTTCGTACGTGACTGCGGTGATGATGGTATTTGCGAGACTGATATGCAGGTTGCCAGTTTCTTGGAGACTAGTAGGTAATACATATAGGCGGCTATGCATTAAATAATTATATTTTGGCGCTCATTTTGGCACATTAAGACAGAAAAGAGTTCATGTCCCCCCCCCCCCCCCCGCGCTCTTAATTGGCTGGGTGAATGAGTGCTGCCCTCTGCTGTTGGATATTGGCTAACATAAGATGTTCTTTTGCGCGCGTAAGTTTTGCAAGTTGCAACTTTCTTTCTCATTGTGTTAAGGTGCAGTCACACCTAGCCGATTTGGCTCGCCGATGCTATACCGTAGCACAAATTTGGCGATTTTCGGGGATCGGTACTAGTACGGTAGCGCAACGGTATCACATCTCTAGAACGGTAGTAGGCCTACATCGTTAGTACATCGGCAGGACTATATACGGTAAGGGATTCTGGCCAATTTGGCTTGCCCGAGCTATACCGGAGCACAAATTTGGTGATTGTAGGGGATCGGTTTTAGTACGGTAGCGCAACGGTATCCCATCGGTCAGAACGGTAGTACATCGTCAGGACAACGTCAGAACATCGGCGAAAAAAATAGCAACTTGCTCAAAGATATCTGCCGTTGCGCAGCCGAAGCGAGTTCCGAGACTACAACGGCAGTACAACGGCAGTACTCCGGTATTGCTTCGTTAAGTGTCGGTAGAGCACCGGTAGCGCTCCGTAATGGATCGGTGGCTCTTTGGTGGAGTCATAGTAACAAAAGGGTGTGCCACTCAACATGCCGATCTAAAGTTACCTTTGTTTAACCAGTGACGTCGCTGGTGAATGGCCCAATGTTGGTGGCTTTAGGTATTACTTAGACATAATTGAATTTGACACGGAATGGTTGGACAAATTCCCAAAATATGGTTTTAAAGTTATGATAAAACGCACGTGCTGTACTGGTTTTTACAAGCCTGAAATATATGATACTTCACGTTTCATTATTTATTTTAGGTATTTGGATTCATTCTCTCACTTTTCGTCATACCGTCATTGTTAGTGCCCTATGTTCTGATGATGTCCTGACGATGTACTACCGTTCTCAGCGATGTGAAACCGTACTACTACCGTACTGTTACTAAATTACATCGTTATTGCTACGGCCAATTGTTATTTTTCAAGTGCTTTCTCGAAGGAGCTCCACCGATTTGCTCGCCGTTGTAAATTATGTGCTACGGTTTTTCAGGTGCAGTCACACATCGGATAGGTGTGACTGCAACTTTACATAGTAGCTTAGTCTTGGAATTAAGAGCATATTTATTACTATCATTCTTTATATATATAATATACACACAAGTTTGCAGGTCTACTTTAGTCACACCGTGTAAAGTTCAGATTTAGAACGCGGCATCTTTGTGATTACGTTTTGTAGTTATAAAATAAGCAAAGGTTCCGTTTTGCTTGTTAGTCACCAGCTAGTCATAGCATTTGTAGCGATTGTTGATTATAGTTATTACTAAACCATGCTAACTGGTTGGTACTAAAGCGTTCAAAACCTTTTTTGAAATATGAAAGAACTTCTTCGGATTTGCTGGAGACTCGATAGTCTAGATATTACTGTTGAACTTTGGAATATCAAATGAATGGTAATTGTTGACATTTTTATGAAACTTTTTATATGCCCTCTTGTCGTTGTCCAGTGGAATCAATGTTTTGTACCTTGGGGAACAATCCAAGATCAAATTGGACATCCTAGTAACAAATGACAGGGAAGAAGCTCATCAAGCACGCTTGACTGTAAAGTATCCACTGGATGTAATCTACATAGGATTAGAACCCATCCTGGTATGTACATGAGATTCGAACCCTCGATATTAACAGGTGTATTTCATGAATAAGTCAATTATCATGAATACCTCAACAGGATATAGGCCTACCAACAAGCAGGGATGATTATATGAATGGAATTAGTCAAATCGGAAAGCTTGGAAATATTTTCTTTAATCGCCATCTTTAGTTTATGTTGTTGATGTTCATAGTGTGTTGCACATAGTGTTTATCTTTACAATTATACCATTTGTAGCGAATATTTCTGTCAGCGCTGAGTCACTTGTTGGCGAATACGGCGAGTCCTAAGATCATCACTATTTGGGCTCAAAATTCAACAGAGCTGCAGCAGCTGTTATCCAGCATCTCTCATATTAATCATAATGCTGTAGTCTGCAATGTAACACTTTATGGAACATATGACAGTTGTTCTTTTGAGCACGAAATAGTGGTGGATTTGACACATTTTGGAGCAGGTGGCTAAGCACTGAAACATGTAATTTATATGAATGAGGCATCGTTAGCAAGAGAAACACATCAGCCTTTAATGTAAGTGTATATCACGAAATTAGAATAAAATTCGTTGATTGAATTGAGGAGTTTAGATAATCTTGATTTGCATTTTAACAGGGTGGTGTATTTCCATGTGATCCTTTAATAGACAGTGATGTTCTCCAGTGCAGACTGGGAAATCCTATGGTATCCTATAGCAAGGTAGGTCACGCATGTGTTGAAGAGTGTGTATAGAATCACCAGGGTTCTGATTTGTGTACGTTCTGGTGTGGTTGATTTTTATCTAAAGCGTACATTTAATAATAATAAAAGCAAAAACAAAAGATACAACATAGCAAATGAGTATGTACATTATGTGCCTATGTAAGACACGTACACTTTTATTAATAAACTCTATTCATATAGAGGGCTAATTTCACTTTTCAAAATAAAATAGAGCTGTTTTATATTTCGAAAAACAATGCATTTGGACATTGCAAAATATACGTAGACGTGCGTACCTATTATAAATGTATCGGTACCTATTATAATGTACCGATACTGAATTACATGACTTAATTTGCTTATTGCAGGTGGCATTTACTTTTCAGACTGAATTTCTAAAACGCACAGAAAATGTGATCTGAAGAGGGCGTGTACTTTTGATTAAAACATTGCTGTGTTTTGCCAACAGAGCATTTTCATTATTTTCACCCATCTACATCTGTTAATATTATTACATAAATGCCTACATATTTATTTCTATTGTTTAAACACACACCACCCCGGGGGACACCACCTCTATAGCTCGCTAGTAAATTATTCTTTTATTTGATTTTTGTCATTTAAGGTGCATTTCAAATTAAGCTTTGATGTGACTTCTATGCTATCAATGAGGGATGCTCTGAATTTCACGGTAGCAGTACAGACCTCAAGCGTCGAGGCAAATGAGACAATGTTTGATAATGAGGTGGAACCGAGTATACCAGTCGTATTGCTTGCTGATGTAATCGTTAGCGGGTGAGAAAAATATATAAAGTGGCTCCGAAAAGAGTTGTTTAACTGAGTATGGTTTTAGCACCTGTTATCGGTTGGTGTGAATTTAGTTGTAAAAAGAGTCGTTTATTTATGAATGTCAATATTAGCTCTTAGCAAATATTGCATTATAATGTAGGGGAGACCACTTTGTCAAGGAGTATCGACCATGCTTTATCGACTTCACATGCCATATTTAACACTTTCCACGCTGCTATTATGTTACCATATAATATACAAAACAGATTTTTCCGAAACCTTTCAACCTGTCAAAATCTATCTCAAGATTTACTGAACCAACATTAGACATATTTATACTTATTTTAATGCATTTCACATGGTGATTCCTAATATGTTAAGGAAATACAACAATTTTGACATTTTTTTGAAACTTTTGTGAAATTTTGGAATGTCGTCTGCAGAGACATGGAAAGTGTTAATGTGGGCCCACTTGGTTGCAGTTTACATGTTTACCTCCAGAAGTATACGTGGGTTCGAATCAGTTCAATGACACATGTTAGTTTGAAGAGCTATAGGGAATAAGCTCGCGGTTTCTTTGACTGTGACAGTTGTCAAGAAAATAAATGTCGACGCATTCTTACAGTCATAGGGCTTCAAGATCTTTGAGACTGAGAATATTATGATAATGATTATACCACTTTAAGTAGTTTTAGCAACTACAAAAGGTAGGTAGTGACAGCTTACATAAAATCATCACCATTTTAATGTTTGTGTTTCTAGTGCGTCTCTTCCTGAGCAAGTTGTTTATGAAGTTGACAAAGAAGACACTGGACCATCTTGGATGCAACAGTATCTGGAAGACCTCAAACAGGTGGTTCAAGCAATTGAACGCCACAAAGCCATCGGAGCACCAAGCGACAATAACGAGGGCGTTGGTGGCCCAGGGACCGAGACAGATGAGATGGGGAGAATTATATCCGTCCCCAATAATAACAGTGCTTTAGATGAAGGAGTTTCTGAGGGGGGAAAGGCACTGAACGAGAGTACCATTGGTCCGTCTGTTGTATTTATATATGAGGTAAGGATCCCTTCGTAGGATGAACATTCATAACGTGACAAATATCATGTGTCGGTCAGAATGCATACAACGGTTAAGGAAATTGTAGGCTATTACACGTTTTCTTTAACATTGTGCCACACTTGTCGTGATATTATATTAACATAATAAACTGCTCACAAAAAGTATCGAAACACTTAGAAATGATCCAATATATAACGGCTCGAAAAGGGTATGCATTAATCGAAGCAAATAACCAAGTGCATCATTTTGTTCTGCGTATTTTGACACCTCGATCGATAAGATACGATGTTGTGGAGCGGAGTTATTGTCATTTCAATGGTCGTGGGTCCAGTTTCAAAAGTGACAATCACCCTATAGAAAGAGGTTTGCATTACTGTTTAGAATGATCAGATTCGTGATTTTCAATAGGGATGAGTGTCACCTTGGAAACTGGACCCACGATCATTGAAATGACAATAACTCCGCTCCGCAACGTATCTCAACAATTGAGGTGTCAAAATACGCAGAACAAAATTATGCACTTGGTTATATGCTTCGATTAATGCATACCTTTTCGAGCCGTTATATATTGGATCATTTCTAAGTGTTTCGATACTTTTTGTGAGCAGTTTATAAGAATGTCGTATTCCAACACTAGCTGTTGGTAGGGCGAAATACCATGCAGAGGTGACTGCTACATTTTAAACCCATTGCGAGATTACAACGTAACGTGACGTGACGTAACGTAACGTAACGTAACGTAACGTGACGTGACGTGACGTGACGTAACGTAACGTAACGTAACGTAACGTAACGTAACGTAACGTAACGTCACGTCACGTAACGTAACGTAACGTAACGTAACGTTACATAACATATGATATGATACGGGCATTTTAGTTTTCCACCAACTGGGTTACATGCTTTGCACATCACAAACGTGACAAGAATATCACGTTATTATCACCTGCATGAGACATGCATATCACATACAACATGAATAGCACATTCAGATCTTACATGTATGACATACCACGCACAAAACCTGCACTCTCAATTGTAAATGTTACCTCATATATTAGATAAAAGTGAAAATACATGTATATGTATACAAATCGTAATACACGTGTATATGTATACACGTGTATTACCATTCGCACGATGGTTAATTTATATATAAACTACGCTTATTTTAATAAGCGTAGTTTATATATAAATTAACAAAGCGCACTCCGTCGCAAGACCCAGTGCGCTGAAAGTGCTAAACAAAAAGGAACAACAAGTACAAAATATAAACAAAGATATAGAAAATGTACAGGCAAATGTTTGTATTTCATTATACTTGATAGGTTCGAAACCTTGGTCCCAGCTACATACCCTACTCATCATCCGTCAACATAACCATACCATGGAGAATGAGAAATGGTGACTGGCTGATCTACCTTACAGGACTCAGGGTAAGGAATAGTGTACACTGCAAAAAGGTTGCTTAAATATTTACTCAACATTTTACACAACGTTGTTGAAGTATGCAACCGCTTAACACCGTTGGATAACATGTTTTCACCAACAGTTGAACAATTCCAGTTACTCAGCAGTTGCACAATTTTAATTACACAACAGTTGGTATTATTAATTAACCATTTGTTGGGCATTTTGTGACTGTTGCTTAATTTGTAAATTGTTTTCATTATATATTGAGCTATATTTTTGTATAGCAACTGTTGCTTAATTTATCAAATATAGCCATATTTTATTTGTGTCAAGTTTTTATTATATATTGAGCATTTTTGTATAGCAACACGCGGTAGGCAAAATAATGTGAATTCTGGGAGATGCAGCAGAGCTACATACATCACTTCCTCCCGGTAGTGAACCGGTAACTTGTAATGGGAATTCTAGGCGATGCAGCAGAGCTACATACACTATTCCCGTTCGGTAGTGAATCTGTAATTTATTTTAACATGTTATTAAACTATAGGGTTATACATAATATCTGACATCTCTTATCAATTGTGTTTTTACTGTGAATGTTTGCCAAACGTAGTTTCTATCTGGGTATGAAGGTATAAATAGTCCATATTATATAATACATAAACATATTTATGTGATTCTTTTGGTGCAAAATAGATCACATGACATGAACTATTCAGTATATGTCCATGTCGTGTATTTTTTGGCTATAAAAATCGCTAGTGACGTCGCTTGTCACAAGCCGAGTTAGCATGCATTCAAGTGAAATACGTAATAAGAGACAAACTGGATTAACAGCCCTTTAATATCCTAGACACGACATATTATATGTATTATGACATTATTGGCAACACAAATATACGCGAACGCGACGCCAGTGATCACTGGATAAGTTATTGTTATGTGCACTTATCGGTTCTGAGAAGGTCTTGATGTTCCGTTGACTGTTTCCTGAGAGTTCTGTCCGATGGTCCACGGCGATGACCGGAAGATGAGAGGTCCACCAGACGGTTGGCATCCGCGCACGGCGATGCTCGATAAATGTCTTTATCCCGGTCTTTACAAGCCGGAGGACGAGGGTTCCACCCGACGGTTGACATTCATGGCGATGATCGGTAGAGGTCTTGCTACGCCGGAGGACGAGACCAGGAAGTCGGTGCAATGTTAATCCGGTTGTGTAAGACAACGTTATACAGCCACACTGGTTAATATGTATATATCTCAAACCAGGTCTGAGTCACGGGTCCGACGCCAGTAGTAATAATTCTAGCAATGTCTCATAGGAATCTCCTCGTGTAGTTCCGCATCCGCGGTATCGTCGCTCCTCCGCTCCCCGCCTTTCTTGTCTGTTCCTTTTTCTTGTTTATCTTTTCTCCCCGCCACGCGTTCGTGTTGCCAAGCGCTTGTCATATGTGTCATATGACGCGTGACGCAGTGCGGCGCGTGTTGTACTTCATGTATTGCCTATGACTTCCCGACATCGCTATAACACCGTTGAAATGATATTCATAAACAAATATATGTCAAACAAGGATGGCAATTTTAAACTATTTGTCAGTGTATTCCGTTTTGGATGCCAAGACAGAATAAATCTAATTGTGGTGCGCTGCAAAAAGGTTGCTTAAATATTTACTCAACATTTTACACAACGTTGTTCAAATATGCAACCGCACCGTTGGATAACATGTTTTCACCAACAGTTGAACAATCTAGTTACTCAAAAGTTAGGCAATTATATTCACTCAACAGTCGTTCAAGTATGCAACAGCTCACGAAATTGGCTTTTTGGACAACAGTTGCCTAAAATTCACATGTGCGTAACTTGCATCAACTGTTGCGTGATTGTCCTCAATGCTCATGCAACAGTTGCCAAAGTGGAATATTTTTACGCAACACATTTTAGTAACAGAAACAGTTTCCACCAACATTTTAAGGACATTGTTTTCGACGAATTGCTCAACGCTGGGGATTTTTTACTTTTATACAACGCCTAACTTTCTACATATATTTAATGAATTTTAATCAACACGTCAACCAACGGATGATAAAAGTACTTTTAGCAACGTATTTTAAGCAACCTTTTTGCAGTGTATGATATACTTAATAGGTTAGAAACCTTGGTCCAAGCTAAATACCTTACTCATCATCCGTCAACATAAACATGATAAATATAACATGGAGAATGAGATCAACCTTACAGGACTCAGGGTAAGGAATAGTGTATTACATGATATACTTGATAGGTCAGAAACCTTGGTCCAAGCTACATACCTTACTCATCATCCGTCAACATAACTATACCATGGAGAATGAGAAATGGTGATTGGCTGATCTACCTTACAGGACTCAGGGTAAGGAATAGTGTATTATGATATACTTGATAGGTTAGAAACCTTGGTCCAAGCTACATACCTTACTCATCATCCGTCAACATAAATATACCATGGAGAATGAGAAATGGTGACTGGCTGATCAACCTTACAGGACTCAGTGTAAGGAATAGTGTATAACATGACATAGTTGATAGGTTGGTCCAAGCTATATACCTTATTCATCATCCGTCAACATAAATATAACATGGAGAATTTGAAATGGTGATTGGCTGATCTACCTTACAGGACTCAGGGTAAGGAATAGTGTATTACATGATATACTCGATAGGTTAGAAACCTTGGTCCAAGCTACATACCCTACTCATCATCCGTCAACATAAGTATACCATGGAGACTGGGAAATAGTGACTGGCTGATCTAACTTACAGGGCTCAGGGTAAGGAATAAAAAAAATGTAAGTGGTTGTCATCTTAAAGTTGTCCCCTGTGTTCGATCCCTACATTTTAGCAAATTTACAAAAGGGTAAAGGGTTCTTACACGAACTGTTCTTATTTAGGGTTATGAGTATGTTGATATACAGGGTGAGTAAAAATACCTGCAATAGTGAAAAAATATCTTGTTTTCAAAACCATGATGAATTTTGAACTTTTTAGAATGACATATTTAGTTTTTGTACCCTGTAGGCCTATGACTTAACAATACTCCCAAAATATGGTCTAGAATCGAGTCATTACTCTTTTGTGTAGGCAGCATTTTGCATGAAGGCTTCAGAAATCTTTGTAAATGGATTCAGCTTCATGTAGGCACAATTAAACAGCAATTGTGTGTGTTTGAAGCACATGGCACAATTAGTAAAAGGCGATATGTATAACTTATAATTGCAGGCTGTAGAGGGTATTGAAGCATGTAATATGAGGGACGTTCTTCTAGAGCAATCCGTCAAATTGAAGACACACCATGGATGGGACGATGAGGAACCATCATCATCTACGGATGGCTCCAATAATGGGGGCGATTACCCCGAGCTACCCTATGACTCGGGTGCTTATAGATTGGTAAGTGTGTATAATACAATCCAAATAATATTGTATAAGCAATGAGGTAGATATTGCCACGTTGTGCTACGTTTATGCAATTGCTAGTCTGTTACAACAAAATCAGCTTCATCAAATGGGCTATTCCAGATAATATCCGACCCCCCCCTATAGAGGGTAAAAAAAAATCCCATAAAAAAAGCTGGAATTCCAAGACAGGTTTGAAAAAAAAGCTGGAATTCCAAGACAGGTTTGGCAAAAATGTCTGGAATTCCAAGGGCAGTTGACAAAAAAACCCTGGAATTCCTAGACGTTTTCGACAAAAAAATTCGGAATTCCAACACCCTCTATAGGTTACCTGCAGGGCTGATGGCAAAAATGTCTGGAATTCCAAGGGCAGTTGACAAAAAAAACCTGGAATTCCAAGACGTTTTCGACAAAAAGTCTGGAATTCCAACACCCTCTATAGGTTACCTGCAGGGCTGATGCCAAAAATGTCTGGAATTCAAATAAAAGCTGGAATTCCAGCACCCTCCTTGGTGAAAAGGCTGGAATTCCAGCACCCTTCTTGGTGGAAAAGCTGGAATTCCAGGTGGTCAAGAGTAAAAAAGTCTGGAATTCCCGCGCCCTCTATAGGATATTATCAAATAAAAGCTGGAATTAAGCTGGAATTCCAGCACCCTCCTTGGTGAAAAGGCTGGAATTCCAGCACCCTTCTTGGTGGAAAAGCTGGAATTCCAGGCGTGTGGTTATGTAAAAAAGTCTGGAATTCCCGCGCCCTCTATAGGGGGGGGGGGGTCGGCTATTATCTGGAATAGCCCAATAGGACATTCATTTTTACTATAAAATGTCGAAGAAAATTCTCAAGCTGACACCGTGACAAAATCAGTTAGATACCGGACTTCTACGCGGGTGGCCCGAGTTCGATCCCCGGTGCTTGCGCATCCTGATCCCACCCAGAAATTTGATCCGTTTTTCACTACCTAAAACACACCCGGAGAGTAGAGTTTAAGGCGAATAGCCGCAGCTACAAGAAGAGTTTCCAAATACATTTTGGATTTGCACACGATTCCAAAATGACATCATTGACCCTTTCTACAGTCTATGATGACATGCAGTTCAGAATTAACGAGGCGATTTCTTAGGCCTTGAGTTATTCCTCGGCATGTGGTCGGCAACTTGGAATGAATGATGAGTTTTAAACTCCCTGTACCAACCATTGTGTAGTTTTAACTCGATCCCACAAGAAGATGTTTTAACTTAGATCAATGTGTGATATGTTGTTATTATAAAGGATTGTAACAGCGCTTCATGCGTGACAGTAACGTGTCATATACAGCCTTTGCGTGTCTCGGACAGTGTCGTCATAGAGATACATGCCTTACTATGGAAATACTCATTTATTCAAGTAAGTTGATCGGCTTTATTGATAAGCCAAAACAAGTTCTATAAGCTTACTTAGGCCAACAATAGGGAAGTGTTAAAGATATCTTCTGACTGCTTCAAATTGGAGGAAAATGTGAATATTTTCCCCAAAACATTGACAAAATAATCAACATGAGTTGTGGAACATTTGAAAAAGGCTAAACAGTGAACACGAAATCTAAATCTAGTTTGTTGACCTTCACACAATTTCTTCGTTTAGGCCTTAATTTCAACGAGACACAGAATCTCTTTCTTTTGAATCTTAATTCATTTGTTTTTACTTTTAAGTATCGCCAATACTCAACTCTTACACATGAATCAGCATTAAAAGCTTAAAATAGAAATTCATATTTTAATATGTTATATTTCCAGCACGGCCTTGGAGTCTCTGACCTGAAATCTCAGGCATCTGTCAAAGTGGACGATTTATCCGAAAGATTCATGCAACCAGACAATCACAAGCCTGATCAAATACACGTGAGTTTTTCCTTTGGTTCTTCAACATATCACGTCATACACAGTCATTTCCCTCATTTTCACAGTACCTATGCAGGTCTGCCTGTACATGTATGATCACTGTTCATAGCGATTGAAATACCACTGAAATAGCTCCACACTGCCAGTAATTATGCCACTGTGCCGCGGGTTGTACGGCACTGTTCCAATACAGGTACTAAACATGCAATACCTTTACAGGTAGTACAGCTTATCGAGTAACCATCATGCAGGGCATATAAGAAGATTGCTGTGTACATTGAACAGGATACTTTCATGGCTCTGTATGTGATTCTAGAAGAAGAAAAAATTCTTTCCTTCTGAAGATGCTGTTAATAATGCCTGAGAAAGGACTGAGACCTCATAATTTTTCGATCCCCCAAATGTCAAATTCTACTACTGGCGTCGTGATATTCTTCAAAAGAACATGGTGCACATGGTGATTTGTGCAATTTAAGCAAAATATGTCGTGTGTCAAGAAATACTTCACGAAGTGTGTCGTGAAATGGGTTAGTAATGTAAAGTAAAATGCGTCGTTTACGTCATTAAATGGGTAGTGAAGTGCATAGTAAAATGCAACATGAAATGCGTCAGTAGTGTGAAATGGGTTGTGCAAAAACAACATTATTTGTGTCATGAAATGTTTCGGTTCCATCGAATAAATTGCGTCGTTTTGCGATTGCACTTGATATCTTTTTTAATACCATGATCATGAATTCACAAATGCCTGGATATTAAAATATGATATTTGTCTTTAGCTTACACTTATGTGACAAGAGTGCAACTATCAATTTAATTTGTAGAATTGAGAAAGAAAAAAAACCACCATTCTTCATTTCTCACGCTTTCGTCAAAATGAGTAGGCCGGTTTTAATTCCATCTTGCTCTCAATATTGAATAGGCCTTACGTGCTAGATATTGGTGACCTCGTACACCTAATTTGTCAATTCTCTTCCGTTTGATCTTTAGCTGATAACCACCATAACAGCGGAGAATATAACACAGATGATACAGCCAATCGCACCTTGGATCTTCATAGTCTCCACTGTTGCAGGGATTTCACTATTCGCAATCATTGTGTTCATTTTGTCAAAAGTAAGTGTATTATGTATCACAATCTTCCCAGACTTCGGTAGTCAGTAATAAGGCCCAAGATTTACATTCCACCGCTTAGGCAATCGGTGAGACGCCGCAATTCATATCTGATACCGCATTAGAAGTTGTCTACAGGCCTTTTTTCCGATTCAGAAATTGTGGGATTAAGTCACACAGACTTAATTGGCTCAATTATACAGTTACTACATAGTTAGAGCCGATGTCTGCTGACATGACACGATGCATGTGAGAACGTGCTGAAAAGTTTCGGAAAAAGGCCTGTGGTCACCCTCTAATGGACTTGGACATCAATAGCAATTTAGTTCGAAAACATGACACAAATTGAACATTTGTAACCTTTACAAGTAAAACGGGAATTACACACTATGTTCCCGGATGTTCCAGATGAAGTGTTGTACGTCAATCATACACTCTAATAAGCAGGGAACCAACCAGGGAAGTGGGAAAGTAAAATGTACAGAGTGCATTGACAGTGTCTTATTGCACTCCGCGTGCGATGCGCGCACCACACGCCATATTTTGATTGGTTGTTCACGCAGCAGAGGTCCGCTGATTTTTACTGCGGGTGTTATCAAACTTGAACAAATTTCAAAATTGCTAATTTTCGTTTTGCTTCATCAGTTTTCAAGGACAACTATCACTTTCGTAACATTTTGTTGGTTTCATTGCAGTGTGGTTTTTTCCATCGTGCTAACAAGGAGGAGATGGAAAAGTTACTGGCCGAGAACCAATCACAAAAGAAACTGTCTCAACAAGAGCTTAGTGGAGACACACAAACTAAAACCCCCGAATCTGACGAAGGGAAACTTTAGTATCGCCTACTGTACTATTTAACTCCATCTACGTTCGAAAATTCAGCAGGCATTTAGCGTACACATCGTATAAGACTCGCGGACAGAGAAGTTGAGTGAATACCATAGAACTGTGGCAAAAATATGAACAACATGAAATATGTAATGAGCAATCGTAATATAAGTGTTTAAAACCGTGCACATGCGGTAAAAACTTCAAATGTAAAGAGACGTGAACATTTCGTGAATACTGTTAAAATATAATTACTCATATATATGTTTCATATATTATGAATAGGCCTACCGTGAAAAATGCGGTGAAATCAGGGGAAATTTGTGAAAACCTGTGAAGAGGTGGTAAACTGTGAATAAAGAGTGAACATTGAGATTTACTACGGATACGAATATTTGAACTGAGGATGCTACATTTAATTTCTTTCAAATCAAAATATTGTCTTTATGATATTACTTTTGTATGTTAATCTGCTGTAAATAAAAAAGTAGTTTATTGCAATTCGATGTTACACTTTAAAAACATTATATGTATAATGTATAGTTAATGCAAATTCTTTTGACCATGGTACAAGCTTTTGAATTTTAAGTATGAATTTTTTTGAAGCAAAGAATGCTTCATCCATCGTTAATCTGTTTTACTCAGATCTGGTAAAAGTATGGCATGATTTAGATATTGATTTTGAAAACGTACCAATTAATGACTCATTAGAGGTCAAGAGTCAGATAATATGAGGAAATAAAGTGATCATGCACAATAGTAAGACTTTGTATATATTTCAAACATTGGATTGATAGTGAAATATTATAATCAATGACCTTATACATAATGATGGTACTTTTTCCACTAGATATTATCTTGTCAAGCTTAAAAGTAAGCACAGCTGGATTGCAGAGCTATTTATTTTAAAAATAAATTTCAAAGAATTGTTTTGCTTTATTAAAATAAGTCTTAGTTTGAGGACATTCGAAATAACCGTAAAAAACAAAAAAATGTCATAACGTGTTTTTTTAAAGGATAATGACTGCGTATCAGTTGTTTCAAGGTATAATGTGAAGAATCAAAACAAATCACTTTGGAACCGAGGAATTGCACGGAGGACGTAGCCCGAGAGACATTCCTAGGTCCCAAGGTAAAATATTTGATTCTTCACAGTTACCGACAAAACAACTGATCAAAGTCATTATCCTGATTCAAAACCGTCAATTAAAAGTTTACGGCAATTGTTAAAACCATGCTTCACCCATTACAAATCGATCAATCTGATCGAAATCGTGAAAGCAAACCACTTACACGTCGCGTAACTACTGCGTGGTGCAAATACGCTATGCGTTCGTGACATTACGCGAATCGTTTTGGTGATCGAACTTGATACGCATTATACGCGGGGTTACTAATGTTTACGCGGAGGTACTTGGTTTAAAGGATAATGACTGCGTATCAGTTGTTTAGAGGTTACTGTGAAGAATCAAAACATTTTCACTTTGGAACCGAGGAATTACACGAGCAGCGTAGCCCCGAGGGAAATTCCAAGGTCCCAAAGTAAAATGTTTTGATTCTTCACAGTTACCGACAAAATAACTGATCAAAGTCTATATCCTGATTCAAAACTAATTGAAATAGTCATTTAATGATACTGGACGGTACTTGTACATCATTAAAAGGTACAAGATACGGCAATTTAACCATGCTTCACCCATTACAAATCGATCAATCTGATCGAAAATCGTACAAGCGAACTACTCACACGTCGCGTAACTACTGCGTTGTGCGAAATACGCCATGCGTTCGTGGCAATTATTTTGGTGATCGAACTTGATACGCATTACACACGGGTGACTAATATTTACGCGGAGGTACTCTGTTGCCCGTTAGTATCCTGCACTCATTTGTGCGTAGCAGTAAAAGGACGACATTTAATTGAGTCGCAGGTATCGCGTATATTCATGAGGTTTTGAATGCCATATATTTGTTTAGGTTCATTTTTGTGTAAGTTTAAATTATGATATTATTGTATCATTATTATGATATTATTAAGTTGTATAAGTTTAATTATTGTAGATTAAGTTGTGTAGGTAAATGTATGTTGTAATTTAAGATATTTTTTTGTAATGCGCCTCGAGCGCCATTTAGGTGGATTTGTACGCATTATAAATCCACATTATTGTTATTATTATTAATATATAGGCCTATCATAATTATATGACGTTATGATATGTATTGGAAATCAAGGTATATTTATGCTCATGTTAGTTAAACAGTTTTCAGTCGTGCCAATAATTCAGATCATACAGGGTGAGTCAAAATAGTCAGGTCCCGTTTTAAAAAAATCAAGAAAAATACTTCTTGTACAAAATTGGTAATTGTTTTTATTGTTTATGAGAGTAGACATACTTCTTCATACCTGGTGATGTTTTCACGGCAATATCATATTCCACGCCAGATTTACAACATATTTACGAAAAGACGCGTAATCCAAAGTGTTCCAAGTTTGGTGGTGGATGTTAATACTACTGTAATACATACAACACAACACACTGTATAACTGTTGCAATTTATACCAAAATATCATATTTTGTTGTTGAATCTCTGATAAATTAAACGATATTGCATGCAAAGTATTTAAATATATTATAATATAACCCAGTATTGCACAAACATATTCATAAAAATGGACTATGCACTTTGCCTGGTAAGTTGCCAAAGCACAAACTGTTTAAAGATATGAGATCTGTTTTCTCTCAGACTTCTCCTCTTATCAGTTCGATTAAAATAACAAGTTTCAAAATACTTTGGTCAACATTTTGTTAAAACTCAATAATGTTTGTTATAGGCTATCTCTGATTGCACGAAAACTATTGAAAACATAACCGCAAATACAATAGAATCTCTTATCCTAGTGTATTTGCTGTGAATACTAACACGCTCTTGATTGACTTATTTAAAAGGCGCGCGTTAAACGTTGACATCCATAGGGATCCCTTAGATAAGTTGGAACAGATTTTATTTCACAGAATTTAGAACAATTAGCATATCTCCCGTTTCGAATAACCAATTTGAATGAAATAACATTTAGGTTATACATGTAGCTAGTAATGCCACCTTGCTAGGCAAGTCATTAAATACATTCATTTTTGAATTTTAACTGGTTTAAAAAATCGGTGAATTCGGGACCTGACTATTTTGATGGGCACAGGAACTGACCACATCACCACAATGGGACGATATGCTAAAGACTCATTTGTTCAATAAAGCATACAAAACAGTATATGTATAATGCCCATGCTATTTATCATTTTTGTGCTATTGATTATATAATATTGAATGGCTTTGAGGGTGATACAAGAATATATTGCACGAGCTATAAAAATATTCTTGTATCACCCGAAAATAAGACATTCAATATAATTATTATTATTTATATAACACTCTTTTGATAAAACCTAAATAAGTTAGCCCAAACTGACCTTCGCCGCGTACATTCTAACGCGCACATCATCTGCGCAAAAATATTGGACGGCAATATTTTTTTAATATTGGACGCACGTCCGGGAATTTGAAGCACAATATTCAATACGCAATTTTATTGTAGCGTTAGGAAGGACAATATAAATAATAATTACTTATATTACATGTTTACAAAAGCGCCATGAGCGTCATTTCTGACGGCTACCGGCGCTATAGTACAAACATGAAATTTATCATGCGCTGTAACTTTTGAACTATTAATGTGATGTATACGTTTGTGGAAAGGAAAAGAGTCAAAGAATCCATTTTTGGTATCAAATTTTACTAAAAATGCTGATATTTTGAATTTTGACCAAAAACTTGCGGACAACATAGCACTTATCAGTTTTTGCTGAAATTGCACCTAAATCATCTAAAGACACTTACCAGAGGACGTATTTTTAGTTTTATTATAAAAATGTATATTTTTTGAAATGTTGACCAAAAAGTGATTTTTTTAGGTAAAAAAATAAATCATTTTTTGGCCCATTTTTGGTCAACAATTTAACACCGCATTCTTACAGCATGATGATAGTTGACTCCCCTCCCTGGAATGTAAACTGTAACACTGATCCCGGAAATATATAGACTTCAGGGTATAGGCACAATTTTCCACACTTTTATTTCCATCAAACTACATGCACAGAGAGACGAATTACCTATGAAATGGAATATCTGTACAGGGAACTGCCCAATTATTTTACGAATTAGAAATTGACAAAAGTGTTACTTTTTGTGTCATTGAAATATACTGTTTATTGTAATTGCCAACTATTGTTATTACATGTTTAATTAGGCAAATTATTTAAAAATTTGATTTCATCACTTTATTGAAAGTATAGAAATACCCATTTATGATTAGAACTTTAAGATGTTGTTAAATAAAAACATGTGAAGACAAAAAATAATATGATTGGAATTGTATTTATTCAGGATTTGCACCCGCAACAATGTAGCTGACCCTATCGTAGTGGGTTTCTGCAATGATACTGTGTCTCCCAGAATGATTTATACCTACGTCGAGCTAGTACGTCGAGCTAAAAGTGTACTTTAGATCCCGGTTTCTGGACTGTACTAGTATCGTCCGATACTGGAACACCCAGTATCGTTCGATACTGGTACAATGTCAGTGTTCCAGTATCGTCCGATACTGGCACCTATACAATTTCCCGTATCAGGCGATACTTGAACACAATTACGTACCGGTGTCGTTCAATGCTGGGACATATCACTACTGGTAGCATGTTGTCTCCAGTGTCGCTTGATACTGGAACACAATTTGGTGTTCCAGTATCGAGCATTATCATTTAGTAGACTTGAATGCTGAAATGTGATTGGTTAATGTCCCAATAAATATTTTCCCGTATTACCAGAGTAATTTATCATTACTCTGTATCTGATGACTGATATGAGCCCGTATTAGTCTAGTAATTTTATCACAGCTCTGATTGGTTACATCAAGGTTTGGATTGATCCATTGTCATTTTTAGGGGTTAGATGTGGAAAGGGTGGCGGTGTTGGGTCATGGATGTGGGTAAGGGGCTAAGGTGATAGGGGATGTGGGGTTGGCCTGTCTTTCTGTTGGTTCCCGGTATCATTTCTGCGGTTCCCAGTGTTTTGGGTTCCAAGTTGTTTAAGTTATGTTTGGGTTCGATGAGCGGTGTGGTGAATGACGGCGAGCGAAAATATTCTTTTTGGTGGTTCCCAATGTCATTTTGGTGGTCCAGTGTTTAAGTTATCTAAGTTCTAGATATCTTGGGGTGAGGAGGCAGAGTAGTGAATTAGGATAGGGGTGAATTGACAACAATGTTTTTAGTTGTTCCCAGTGTTAAAATGCATTCACGCTACTAAATGATAAATTCGTTACCCCCTGTTTGTTCTCATGCAATACGGAAAATATTTATGGTTTGTTTCCAATATCACATTCGGCTATCGCCTCATGTGATATTGGAAACAAACCATATATATTTGCCGTATTGCATGAACAAACAGGGGATAACTTATAATATTGGTATATTTTATGTTTCAGTATTGAGCGATACCTAAAGTACACTTTTCCCTATTTTGTACAGAGAAGTTTGATCTAAATGATCTCTTAAGGTAGAGAATCTTTACATTCACTGGCTATGATCAGCAAAAAGGTTTTTAGAAATGTTAAGGTCAATTTGATTAAATGTTTGTGTGAAGATGGGTTGACTTTCCAAGCGGTTAGATACATGTATCACAGATGAAGTACATAAAATCACTGGTTGTAGTTAGTTTTAATCTTTATTCACTCATGTCATTTCGATGGGTTTTTATTTCAAATCTTTCTCTGGATTTAGAGAGCCCTGAAGGTGGATTCTATAACTTGATGTATTCATTGGACGCAATGTCTCTCTTAATATCTTAACTTTATTGCTTGGCGCAATACATATCTGAATTTGGACGCAATGTCTCTCTTAATATCTTAACTTTATTGCTTGGCGCAATACATATCTGAATTTGGACGCAATGTTTCTCTTTATATCTTAATTTCATTGCGTGGCGCGATATATCTTTATTTATTGCTTGGCACAATATATCTTTATTTATTGCTTGGTGCAATGTATATTTATTTATTGTGTGGCGCAATATAACTTTATTTATTGCTTGGCGCAATATACCAATATTTTTATCACAATTGAAAGCAATACGATGGTTAATCTGAACATTGTCAGATTTAACCAAGTTCAAGATAACCAATAATATTGCGCATACAAATTATACAAGGTTTTTCATTTTCACAAAACAAATCATCTTTGCTATCGCCAATTTATTATCGCAATTGAAAACAAGATTAAGATTAATTTACATTAAAAAGAGTTATGGTATTTTTTATATCGCCTTACAATAAATTAGTTTTTGTTTTCTGGTTGTTATCAGTGTTAAGGCCCTGTCACACCATAGCGTATGGCCTGAACGTGGCCTGAACGTATGCCGACGTATTAAAAAAATAGCTCGAAAATTGTCAGAGTCCAAGAACGTCCAAGAACGTCCAACTTCCCAACGAATTGCGTAGGAAAAGTCGACATCGGTGATAGAATGGACGTATCCATAGCGTATCCATAGCGTATTAAACGTATACATAGCGTATGACTAACGTATTGATAGCGTATCACTAACTTATAACAAACTTATGACAGCGTATCACAGCGTATGCGATCGGCGAGCGTATACCAACGTATGCTTAACGTATTCGAAGCGTATGTCTGCCGTGTTCGACGTATCCTCAGCGTATCCTCGGCGTACAACGAACACGTGACTTATGCCGTTGCAGAAATTGAGTTTCGTACACGGCGGGACAAGTGTGCCAGTTCAAGTAAACGCAGCCTAGATGATAACTATTAAAATATCTAGAAGGGTAAATCTATAGGTCCAACCTATAACTTACGACGAGTAACGTACTTTTAACGTATGTCAGCGTATGTCAACGTATGTCTAACGTATGTCAACGTTTGTAAACGTATGTCTAACGTACCACGAACCTATCGGGAACTTATGCAGAACGTAAGTTAAGCACACGTTGAGTACGTCGAGAAATTTTGATCATGCTCAATAATTTGTCGCGGGCTCGACGTGTTCCAAATTTTCACAACGTATCACAGCGTGCTCTTAACGTAAACGACGTATCCCCAACTTACCCCTAACTTGTATCAGCGTACACCAACGTACGCCAACGTATTTTTCGATATTTCGCATACGTTGTCATACGTTCAGGCGATACGCCATGGTGTGACGGGCTACCGTACAGCTAGCGTATGTACCGTACAGCTAGCGAGCATTCGGCGTTTTGGGAACTTATGGAGTGGGTTTGAGTATATAAATGGGTCCCTTGAGTATCTCATCCTCACTTCTTCATGGTCTGTCGTGCTGAACACATCAACCCATCATCATACGCTACGAATACGCTACGCTACGTTAAGTATACGTTAAGCATACGCTCGCATACGCTCGCATACGCTGTGATATGCTATCATAAGTATGTTATAAGTTAGTGATACGCTATCAATACGTTAGTCATACGCTATGTATACGTTCAATACGCTATGGATACGCTATGGATACGTGGCAGGGCCTTACACGATCGCTCGGCATAAGGTGAATACGTGAGAATACGTCGAAACTCGTTGGAAATACGTCAGGCATACGTTAGACATACGGCACATATACGTTATCAACTCGTTATCACTACGTTGGCTGTACGTTTCATTCCCCGTCAGCCTACGTTCATCAACGTATACCAACTTACGAGTAACGTACGAGTAACGTACCACTAACGTATGTCAGCGTATGTCAACGTATATTTAACGTACCACAAACTTACCGGGAACTTATGCAGAACGTATTAAGCACACGTTGAGTACGTCGAGAAATTTTGAGCATGCTCAATATTTTTTCGCGGGCTTGACGTGTTCCAAATTGTCACAGCGTATCACAGCGTGCTCTTAACGTAAACGACGTATCCCCAACGTACTCCTAACTTATATCAGCGTACACCAACGTACACCAACGTATTTTTAGATATTTCGCATACGTTGGCATACGTTGAGGCGATACGTTATGGTGTGACAGGGCCTTTACAATTGATTACTGAGTACTTGAAGAAATGCATTTATCATAGAATTAACAGTACTGGTTAAATGAAAGGTGAATGAGTATTAATTGTAGTATGAGTAACCACCCGTGCAAGTGAAAATATGAAATATGCATACTTGGATGGAAGTGTTCCCTGACTACTCTTAAAACGTAATCGCTCATTTCGGGTTTCTTCACATCATCATGATCATAGTGAATTAATTTTCCCGTTTGAATTGTTCCATTCCGTCACTTATAGGAAGTTATAACCACCTTTAAAGTCACGTTGTAATTTTATTGGGACACCCTGTAGTCCCCGAAAACAATCCTTCCTTTTAGACATTTCCATAAATTTACTGTTATTTGAGGACTCTTGTTCTCATAACATTGGTGTTTTATCTTATGTCATTCTCCTATCTTATTATCTTATGTCATTCTAAATTTCCGATGTTGTCACTCAGGGGCGGATCCAGAAATTTGTTAGGGGAGGGGGCCATTATTTGAATATTTTAAAATGTGTAACCAAAGCGGTGCTCGCTTCGCGCTAGCGCGGACAGGGGAGTTGGAGGGGGAATGTGCTCTCCTCCCTCGCAAGTGGATTTGTTCTCAATTTTCGAACTCATTTGGTGCGATTTGGTGTATACTTTTGACCAATATTTTATCAAAAAGCCACTTCATTTCCAATCAATATTTTGGTTTTTATCAATGCAAGAAAAAAGTTGAGCTTATACTGATATTTTCTTGATTTATGTATATATAGATGGTTAAACAACGCGGACAGGTGGAGTCTGGGGGATGTGCCCCCTTCAGAATTTTTTTTCAATTTTCGAACCCATTTGGTGTGAGTTGGTGTGTACTTTTGACCGATATTTTATTGAAAAGCGATCACTTTATTTCCAACCAATATAGGCTTTTATATAGGCCTATGCCAGAAAGAAGTTGTGTATACGATTAAAATTGTTATGTTGAAAAATGTAGGTTTAAAAAAGCTTATCGATAGTTATACGTTACTAGTTACCTCTAAAATATATGATTTTTTCGTCAACGTACGCGTATATATCTCGACCGACGACCAATAACGCCAAACGTTCTTATGTCCCTCGCATGCCTCACCGCCCGCCTTTTCGTACTCCCCACCCTTTTCTTTTATTTTTCGTTAGTCCCCTCTTCTTCCTTTCTCTTTCCCTTTTTTTTCTTCTTTTTCTTTCCCCTTTTTTCTTTTCCTTTTTTAGGGGGGGGGGGGGGGGGGGGGGGGGGGCCCGGCCACACCCCGGGTCCGCCGCCGCAATGTCACTATATGAAGAAACGTCAGCAGAGCGGATGCTTTACAACTCTCAAATTACACGAAACTTGAGACGAATTCGAAGTGAAGCAACGGGAGACAATTCCTTAAATGTTTATATTGCAACGAATAACGGTGAATCGTGATTTTCATCAAGTTCAAGTTTTGAACGATTCTGCTATACCAGTATCTGGGACTAAAGTACACTTTTACCAAGTGAGTTTAAGTGTGATTTTTCTCGCACGGAGTTTAACATGATCTGATTTTTAATTTCATTCATAAATATACGATAAGTACGCAAAATCTCTTACATGTCTCGTGATTGGACAATAAACAATTACAATAAGCAAAGACGATTATACAAGTCATAGCCTGATTGATCAATAGTACGCCGAACGTATCATAACAACTTTGATTGACAGGTAGCTAGGGGAATCCCCCGTCAAAGCAAATGATCTAGATTAAATAAGAGTAATGGCGTAATAAAATACAATTGCTTTGCTTTGTACGATTCTACTTTATATATATATTTATACATATAGCAATTAAGCAGGGTTTAGTTTAGGTTTATTAGTTGTTTTAGCTTCCCTTTTCCGTGTTAAGGATATTGACACATTGTATCTGAATCCGTAATCAAAATGAATGTATCATCGTCATAATTGTGTTGGAGTCAAAGACATCAAGATGAGAGTAAGCGACATGTATTATACATGACCATTTAATAATAAGTGGCTCAGAAGTTGAGATTAAACAAACCGAAAAAGAAGATCGTCAAAATACAGGAACAATCTTTCAACGTTTAATGCATTTGTTGGCTTCGATGAAGAATAGAGCAAACAAAAGCGAAACTGTTAGAAGATAAACCAAATCAACGAAATCATAAACTATGGAGTTATTTAGTAGTTTGAGGTTCATGTCTATGGCCGGTCGTATAATCATCTTCATCTATATCAACATTTTTATGAACATATCATTACTTGGCGCTGGACACGTATTCGGATTTAACATATACGAAGAACAGGTTGATGTTTTCAGAGGAGAGGAAGGGAGTTTATTTGGTTACACAGTTTTGCAACACGAAAATTCTCTCGGAAAATGGTGAGCCAAGTTTTATTGGTTAGAATAATTTCAATGAAACCACTTCGTGTACATAGTAAACTGGTCGGAATGTTAGAGTTAACAAGTTAAACCCGGTCTAACTTTAAACCTGGTCTAAATAGAGAGGGATTAAAATCATGTCCTGTCCACTTCACTACTCGCTAGTCTAGTGGTTGAGTTATATGCCTTGCAATGCAGAGAGAGGACGGACCATGGTTCGATTCCCACTAAGACCACTTTTTCAACTGATTTATTTCCTTTTGTAAATGTTAGAGTTATAAATATTCTAAGCACTACATGTATTCATCAGTTTTATTTCTATATTTCCCCCCATATAGGATTCTAGTTGGCGCCCCAAAGAGTAGTTCAGTACATCATAGCGGACGGATAGAGAAGTCACCAGGAGCGCTGTTTAAATGTCAAATCAACGATAGAAGAACCAGTACTCAATCAGCTTCGAACCAAAGATGTGAACAAGTAACGTTAGATACAGAAGGTGGGTACACTCTCACCAAAAATGGTTCATCTTAGAAAAGCTTTGTCCTAGTAAAAGGAACCCGCAGGAATAGACGGATCGGATAAGAGCGAGAGCATCACTGATGCAAAATATTCTCTCAAATAATATAGGGAGAGCATCAATGATACAAAATACCCTCTCAAATACCCTCTCAAACATAGCGAGAGCATCAATGATGCAAAATACCCTTCTGGACATGTTTTTTATACTGGGTACCCAAAAAAGGTGGATCTGTTACATTTGCACTACATATTATTACTTTGCATGCATATATTTTGGCTATTCTTTATCACACATACTTAAATTTGGTCTTATTTTGATGAGAAAGTATTTGGCCTTTATTTTAAAAAGAAAAATATAAACTACCATGGTTCTGTTAATTACAATAGTTCGTTAAACCTAATTAGTCAGGGGTGGAGGAGTATGTGGAGGAGGAGTATGTGGAGGAGGAGGAGTGCATAGTTGAACAAGTATGGTGCAATATACATTGGGCAAACATAAAATGCACTGGTTTCACTCTTGGTACAATTCTATATTGAAAACATAACATTATTGAAGTGTATTTGAATTAAAAATATAATTAGTTAATTAAGGAATCATTAATTAGCATTAAATAAGAAGCTCAAAAAAATGTTAAGAAACGTAAGTTGGTCGCAGTTTGCAAATGTATGCAAACATTTGCCTGCACCAAACTATCCATTTAAAAAATATAGAAAGGTTGAGGTACCCTTTTGAATAAATAAATTTAACTATTTAATTAAAAATTAAAAGAAGATATGTAATTAACCTCATGTATTCTGTATTGTCTGGATGTTAAATAGCACATTTTGTTAAATGCGTTTAAGTGTGGTGTTATTACTTTGTTTTTAACTGTGTTACCAAATAAGTAAAAAACTGCTGGTTTTCATCAAGCTTGTAAACTCAGGAGAATTATTAAATTCTTAGGAATGCAACTGACCTGACCTAGTATAGGATGACCAGCATAAGCAGTTTGCCAATCAACATTGGATCACCCTATATGTTGAATACAACTTAAAACGAAAACAATTATATTTCAAACTTAAATCAGACTCTTGAAATTTGAATACTGGGTTCAAACATTATGGAAACTAACCTAATTTGTTCATTTGAATGTGCTTTGCACATCATGAAGGTACAAGAAGAATGAACGCAATTAATTGTATGCCACTAAACATGTGCCATTGGGAAAATTTGAGTCACCCTGTAGTTAAAGGGCCCCTTTTTATTGAACATTATTTGAAACTCATACCACTTTAAGCATTTATGCCACATCAAATTGGAATGTAAAATCATGTTTCAGATGCAAATATAAATTCATTCAATTTAATGAGTTGTGGATAATCATGTATACCTATAAATTAATGTTTTAAACACCCTATATGTTAGAAAAGGGTGACTTTTAAAATCAATCAATGTCCATGTTCATGCATTTTTATTTGAAATCTACTTGAATTTTGTTAAAATACTAGTCTTTGTATGTATGTAGTAATAGAAGCATTTTTCTGGAACTAAATAAACAAATTTGTAGACACCCTGTATGTAGAATTTCAGATTCGTAATGAAATTTAATTTGCATATGTCTGGATGGGTATTTTATTAAACTACTTTAAATCTGTACTGAACTTTTCTCTCATCACTTCATATACATAGTGGAAGTAATTATTGTAACCCTTCTTTTTAAGAAGATTTTGCTTGTTACACCCTGTACAATTTCGGACCACCCTGTATAATCAACTTGACTGTATGCTATTTGCATCCGTTACAGTATATGCTTTCAGAATATGTATACTTTTACCAACTTTAAATGTAAACTTTTTCAGATATAATGCATAAACTGAAAAAGGAACCTAATTTATTGAAAAAGGGACATGTAACACAAATTGTACCCAGTATAAAAAACATGACCTTCTCAAACATAGCGAGAGCATCAATGATGCAAACCCCTCTCAAACATAGCGAGGGCATCAATGATGCAAAATACCTTCTCAAACATAGCGAGAGCATCAATGATGCACAATATCCTCTCAAACATAGCGAGAGCATCAATGATGCAAAATACCCTCTCAAACATAGCGAGAGCATCAATGATGCAAAATACCCTCTCAAACATAACGAGAGCATCAATGATGCAAAATACCCTCTCAAACATAGCGAGAGCATTAATGATGCAAAATACCCTCTCAAACATAACGAGAGCATCAATGATGCAAAATACCCTCTCAAACATAGCGAGAGGATCGACGAGCAACAATGATGCAAAATATATACCATCTCAAACATAGCGAAAGCACCAATGATGCAAACTACAATCTCAAACATTACGAGAGCATCAATGATGCAAAATACATTCTCAAATATAGCGAGAGCATCAATGATGCAAAATACTGTCAGCGTAGGCTAAGTATGACGGGAATTCTGGTCTGTGCACACATATTTTCTAGAGTTAATACATCCATAATTTTTTTTCGCTATTTTTTAATATTAGGCAATGAAAAGATACTTATAGACGATATTCAGGTAGGAGAGCAGAAGGATGAACAGTGGCTAGGGGTTAGCCTAGACAGTTACCAAGTACCACCTGGTGAGACTGGAAGTGTTGTGGTAAGGAAATTATATTATTTTATACTCTATATACTATGCAATAGGTGTAGCCAATCTTAATTCGTCCAAAGAAACACTCGTTTCATTGGCCACTTAACATCAAAACATCCGGTTTTCTTAGGATTATGTTCAGGGGATGGAAAAGTAAGATTCATGTTTGCCCGCAACCAGGAAAACTCGGTAATCCGATTATCTCGCAAAAGCTTGTTCTCACAAGAGTTTGAATTATCTGAGTGTTTTCGTTTTATTTGAATATTTTAAAATTATTATATTTAAATAAAATAAATGTTACTGATCCAGTTAAAAACATTTGATTTTTTGGTTTTTATTGCAATGACGTACTCGAAAGTATTAATTGTTAATTCCCTTTAAGAACATCTGCGGGTGGGGTTTGGTGGCCCTCTCCATAGCTACGCCACCAAAACATGATCTACTTGTGATGGAAAACTTGAATACTTTTATTTTCTGAGGTCAAGGTTAGTAGGACTAGAAAACGTGTAATGTACTTGATTATCACTCTCTTTAAAACGACGTGTATTTTTTTAATCTCCGAACATCTCTAGAAAATCCTTTTAGTTATAGGCTAATTTATCTTTATCATAGGTCTGTGGGCACAGATGGATCACTAATTATAATGGATATTATATCGACATCTTCGAATATGCGAAAGGTGTATGCTACACCGTAGACTCTGAATTGCGACTGATGAGTGTTAAGAAGTTGATACCATGTCTGAGAGGTAGGCTAGATTATGATATAGTTTCCAGTACAAGACAATTGATCAACTCTGGAAAGCAAAGACACAAAGCAATTAATTGTGATTTAAAGTTATTTGCAGAAGCTGAATATGCGGCATTTGCCCGCATGGTTCCTTGGTGTTTTAGTCAAAGGCAATTGTATTTGCTCTTCATTGAGATACTCCATCAATTGCTTTGTTCAAACCAGAGACAGTGGTTTGCGTGGTGTTTTAGTCAAGGGCAAGTGCGATTATATTTTGTTGATAGAATTCGTAATTACCTAAATACATTTCTAAATAATGGCTCGCATTGAAGAAGATATATCTATTTCCTTTTTTTCGTTTGAGGCTATAATTATAAAACCTTTGGTTTCTTACTTCACGGTCAATTACTGTCAATGATAAAGTTGTTTGATTTCAACCCGAAACTACAGCACCCACCACCGGTGTATGGTATGTCTATCGCCGGTGTCAAGCTGGAACTAGTGCGCATTACACAAGTGATGGAACCCTGTTACTAGGGGCACCAGGAGTTTCCTTGTGGACAGGTAAGAAAGAACTGTGAACGAAATACGAAAATACTGGGCTGATAACTGGGCAATATGTTTTATCTGGATCAATATGGTATAGTGCTTGTTAACACTTTCCACGCGGCTAATAGTTTTATCATTATACATAACAGATTTTTCAAAAAACCTATCCCAACTTTTAAAGTCTATCTCAAGGATTAATGAACCCATACTGGGCATGTTTGTACTTATTTCATTGCATTTCTCATGGTGATTCCACATATGGTAATGAAATTTAATAGTTTTGACATAATTATTTGAAACATTTGTTGAAAGTGTTAAGATACGAGATTATCGAGATATCGTTACATTTAGTGTGCTCTGCCTTGAAAACCACTTCTGCAGTCATCACAGCAACAATGCCTATAATAAGGTGAAACTTTAATTCCAATATACATTCATTCAAAACATCCATGGCTGTTTGTTTCGAATAAAACAAAACATTGCAATCCCATTAAAACAATTATTTGTGGCAATTTTTATTTCATTTCACCCCTCCTGATGTACAGGGTGAGGTCAAAAAATTTCGTACAGTCCAAAAAAACCCGCACAGTAAATGTACTACATGAACAAATTCTCGTCCCCATTTCTCTTCTCTTTCCCCTCTCCTTCCCCTTTCCCTTCTCTTTCTCCCTCTCCTCCCCCTTTCTCTTCTCTTTCTCCCTCTCCTTCCCCCTTCTTTCTCTCTTTTCTCCCCTTCTTCTCGTCCCCATTTTTCCGCTTCGCCGTCCCCATTTTAGGTGTCCGGGGGGGGGGGGGCGACTCGCCCCCCGGCCCCCCCACTGGCTACGCTACTGCTCTGGCAACACAGATAGTTGTCATTATAAGTCTGTTACCAAAACAATTCTACAAGTTTTCTCTTCTCTATCCAAATTGTTCGAATTTTACCGGAGATGTAAAGCTATAAAAAGGTTTCGAAACTTACCGAATGCGGAATTAAACACGCTAATATTATAACAGCTTGCAAAAGCTATTGGGTTAGATCATAATTGTACACATTATGCAGTTCTTTAGATTCAGCACTGTCATTGTGTTGTTTATTGTGTAAGCATCACGTGCGAGTAACGCATCCGTCATATGCTTAAGCCAGTATATCACATGCCTGTCACATGTTCATGGTGGATTTATCGTTTATTTATCATGTTTATTATCTCTATACTCCGTAGGCAGTGTTATTTCAATAGCTAAGTCAGAACCCGAAATTGCAGATGTATCAGTTTGGGACATTACTGGGGAATTAAGCTATTTCGCATATGCAGGTAAACATAAATATACCAATTAAATTCGCTAAAATGTGCTTTCCTGTGACACCTCTTCAAAGGATCTTTACAATCCTAGCGCCATAAGACCCGTTCATACCCCCTTTCTTACGAGCAGTTATTTTATTTATTTTTTAATATTTTCTTTATGGAACATACAAATCATTTCATACCAATATACACTTTAAAGCTCACATGTTAACACAACATTGTATAAAGACAATAAAACAAATCAATGTGACGTGTTGACAATAGACAATAAAACAAATACAGACAAGACAAGACAAGACTAGACAAGACAAGACAGACATATGAAAGAGAGAGAGAGAGATGTTTACAACCTAATGCAAGCAACATGAACATAATTATGCAATCATATAGGAGGAAGTAGGGCTCATAAAAATAAACCCTTTCCATTTTTTCAAAATTGCTGACTTGTTTTGTGTTCTAGAAATAGCTTTTTTCATCTTTGAGTCAATAGTACTTTTTAATCTTTCAATATCGGGTTTGTTCTTTAGACAATGATTTTGAAACAAATAATACTTAGTACAGTATAACACACAATGTATCACTATATATCTAGTTTTGTTTGAAAAATCTAAAAATACATCCTTACACTCAACTTTTATGCTAGTAAGAGCAGTTTACATTTGATTCCACATCATCTTAGGCCAAACAAAGATGAAAGTCTGTCTCAGAAACATTGTGCAAAAAAGCTAAGTGCTGTGCGATTTTATTTTAGAAAATAGGCTATGAGGTATGCCATTTTTTTTGTTGCTTTTTTTTGTTTTTTGTTGCTTATCCAAGCTTACAGAGAACTTTGTTACACTTTTGTTTTTAAAATAAAAAAACCAAAAATAATTTTCCAAACAAAAAAATCCAAAACAAAATCCAAAAAAGTAGAAGATTTTTTTAGCCCCCAGCGCATAGACCTACGCGCCGTAGCTCATTTCACATACCAATGCGGGCGGGCTTCTGAGACAGACCTTCTTCTTTGTTTGGCCTTAGTAGCATTATAACACATAAAATATCGATACATTATATAAGAAAAACACGTTAACCCAGATCAGTTCTCCATTAAGTGGTCGAATGCAGGGATAATGGGATAATGGAAATCTGGTTAATTGATGAAATATTAGCAGACCAAAGTGAAAGAAACAACTGTTATATAATACCTATAACCCCGCCTATAACACATATTATCTTGCATAATTGTTTCTTTCAACATAATCAAGGGCTGATCCATACATTGATACCTGGTTTGTCGGAGATGCTGGTTATCTCAGCTGGTTGGATTATTGTAACAGTTTATTGGGATATTTGTAGAGAATTCATATCTTAGCTCGTTTGGTTGTGACAGTTAGGCCTATATTTTCCCAATAATGAATTGTAAAAGCATTCGTGTATACTGTATTATCTTATGATAGTTACTTTTCCATGTAATGTACTTTCCGCTTTCGCTCAGGTTACTCCATTACATCGGGGAGTTTCTCATCTCCTACCGCCAAAGAGGGCGTTACAGGTGCGCCTAGAGCGTACGAAGTCGGCAAAGTTTTCATCTTTGATGTCAGTACTTTCGCCGTGAAAAAAGAAATATACGGAGAACATGTAAGTACAGTGTACAACTTCGTATAGTATGAGATTACATATGTATGCTTTGCAATTAACACTATCGAGACGGTGTTCAAAAGGTTGCTTGTGGAAACGCTGCATCTGAAATAAATTGTCTCAATAATAATGATTTTGTTTCTTCTATAGTCATATTCGCAGTCAGATTCGCTTTATTGGTAAAAACATTTCTTTCAGATGAATACATATTTTGGTTCATCACTAGCAGCTGTTGATCTAAACAATGACGGTCTTTCTGATCTCCTGATTGGCGCACCCCTGTATACGGATAAGATGGACGAAGGAAGGGTGTATGTCTATATCAACCAGGGAGAGGTATGTGTACATGTAGCACGTGGGTAACACATGGTCATTACATGGCGTTAATGTTGGTGCTGAAAGGTTCACACGTGGTGTAACACATGGGCATCACATGGGGCTATAACATTGGTACTGAAAAGTTACACGTGGGTAACACATGGGCATCACATGAAGGCATCATAATTTATAATAAATGGGTCACACTCGAGTATGAGCAACATTTATAAGTAACATACATGGATAAAATACGCGAAAATGGGTTTCCGTCTGACAGTATGATGAGTTGGATGAATCGATAATGCAATTTAGTTCCAACACCTGTTGTCCAGAGTTGCCGTGTCTCCTTCAAATGGTATTCGGACTTATAACAATGACATTCATGAAAAATCTGCAATAGTGGGCTGTGATGCGATCACATTAAAAGAATCCAAGCTCGATCAGAAAACCAATTAAAAATAACTGCCTTCTTTTCTCAATTATGTATGATTTACCTATAATAGGGAAATCTTCGATTAATTAAACCCAAGCTCCGAGGCAATAACGCAATTGGAGGGAGATTCGGCACAACGATTGCCGTCGTAGGGGATTTAAACCAAGATGGATACCAAGGTATGTAAAGCGCTATTCCATTAGAAATCCATACTCCCCATACAGAAGACATGATATAATCTTCTACACAGGGAGTGTAGATGACAAATGATCTCCCATGCCGGTAACCTCATTTGAAATGAAGGTGTATGGATTTCAAATGTAATAGCTCAAAGATTTGAGATTTGAAACAGCTATTCACTGAATAGTTACCATCAAACGATTCTTACATAAAAACATGGGCATGTCGAGAGTAGGTTAGGTGACGTTTTATTTAAAATATTTAATTTGCTTCTAGATGTTGCCATTGGTGCTCCTTTTGAAGATGCTAACTCGGGAGCAGTATACATCTATCATGGATCACCGCTAGGAATCAAGACACAATATGCGCAGGTTTGTAATTTGAATTGAAAGAGATTAGTCGTAAAAATCTTTTATTGGTGGAATACCGATTCCGACGTCTGCTATTTTGGACGCTACTAGGTTGCTACGGTATCCCAAGTGAAATTTGTTATAATTCTTTTGTTCTTTTTCTTACCTAGCTGAAATCAACCGAATTTGTAGAAAAACCTACAAAATAACAATGAAACATATTTTGTCTGTTTTTTTATGGTTGGTACAACTATCACAGCATCGTTTAAGAAATGTCAAATTGGTTATAATTAATTTTCCTTATTGACAAAAAAGGTTTATATTAGAACATGTGTATAACCGAGGCTAAATTTCGAACTCATTCTACCATTGTGCTTAAACAGAGACTTGCAGGCAAATCCGTGGATGAAGGTCTTGCTAGTTTTGGCAGTTCTATAAATGGCGGAATGGATATGGACGGTAATGGTTACCCAGATATAGTCGTGGGCGCTCATCAAAATGCCACGGTAGTATATTACAGGTATGTAAAGAAGGGTCCGATGATGATAAACTGGGGAATACTATTGACTTTGTCATTAGACAAGTTAGACGATGATGACGATGGTCATTATTTAGAGAATAATGACTGCGTAACAACTGTTTTCGTGAATTTGTTTTGAAATCAGAGGTTTTTGTTTTGGTCTGAGAAATTGTCCCGAAGGGGCGCAGCCCCTGAGGGACAATTCCGAATGACCAGAACAACAACCGAGGATTTAAAAAAAATTCACGAAAACAATTGTTAAGCTCATTCATTACTGAAAAGGATGCATATTTATCCAAATCGTTGATTTGTACCGATATAATCTCGCTAATAATTAATTAGTTTTCTGTTTATTTTGTCCACCCCTACCCTTCTTAGTTATTGAAACAGTCCGAGTCGGATCATCCCCTCATTCAACCAATCAGAAATAAGCTTTAATCGTGTTTCCTCATAACTCATTGAATATTCAGTTTAGGAGTGTGAGGCTTTAATTTGATTGGTCGGTCATTGAGCAAAACAATAGAACACTTTGGCGCAGTACTTTCGGGCAATTATTAGTAACCTGCGCTCGGCGTGCGCGTTCACATCTAACGATTCATTTTATTTGAACGCACTTGATACGCAGCTATCGCGATTATTCATGAAGTAATGAATTGTATACAAAAGAGTGAAGGGAAGTTGCATGGGTCACTGAGGTTATATAACTCAGCTCGCAATCATAATTGTGATATTGAATATGGGACACTGAATATGAGAGGAAAGGTTATGAGTTTCGTTTACAATTTTAACTTAAAAATGGTTTCAAGGACAATTATTCACAAGTGCTTCAATTATATCTCTAAAATTATTTATGTGTCACGTTTAGTATTTTTGTAGCCGTTTGCAACCATCTTTGTCAGATAACTCTCCGTTGGAAACAGATTGTAACTGTCTTCTTCAAGCGTCCACAATTTGATATTCATGAAAAAAGGTGTATTCAAACGTACATTGTACAATCGTCAACATTTAAAAAGTGTGCCAAAAAATAAAAATTATAAATTTGTTATATACAAATGTAACAGCTGATTGCAAACTGCATCACTACACAAAAAACCTTGTGTAAGTAATGTACAGTATGAAGTAAATGTAATAAATATTAGAGGGCCGACGTTTCGATCCTCCAAAATGTCACAGAATTATAAAGGTATAAGGAACAATGGGCAGGAAATGACAATGGTCTTACGTTTGTATATAACAGATCTCAGCCAGTCTTGACAGTGGAGCAGAGATTACATCTTACCCCAGAGTTATTGAACCCTCGTGGTAACACAACAGTATGTAACCTAGGCAGTAAGAAGGTACCATGTATACGTATTGAGCTTTGTCTACGATATACAGGACATCGGGTACCTGCCGAAAGAGGTAAATCGCCATCTTGATAGTTGAGCCGGAATTTAAAATATGTCCTCTTAAATTAGTTTTTTATGTCAAAAGACGTGAGTACAAATACCATTTGTTTCGATTTAATTAATTAATCGTCATATATAAACACGAGACTGTTTCTTCATGGATTTGGTGGTGACAAACACACATTCAGGGGTTTTATAAACTGTGACAATGTCACTCAAGAACCCTCCAAAAGAAACATTGAATGAAGTCCTGATTTTTTCCAAACCACGTGAAAATACACCGTGAAAGTATAATGAGCAGATGAGAGTCGTAAAGCATTGTAATTTTCAAAAGTTGAAAATGTCAATCGAAACGTAAGTAAGTGAAAATATCACGTAAAATGTCGTTAAGACGTGAATAAAAAAATTCCAAAGAAATGGCGCAAGAGCCGAGATAATGCTTTAAATCAGTAAATATATCATTTTCACGATGACAATTCTGTTCAAATATTCTTTTCACAATAACAATTCCTTTCATATACGGTATCACATTTTCTCAACAATTATTCCTTTCATGTCATTTTAGCGATGACAGTTCTTTTCATATCCTTTTCACAATGACTCTTCTGTTCAACTTTGATATGCCTCATTTATGAATCATGTACAGGTTTTATTTATACACTAGGGTCCGATATACAGTGAACCAATCAGGGTTTTGAGATCTTTAAGACTGAGGATACATGACAATGATTATACCACGTACAGTAGTTTTAGTTACAAAATGTAGGTAGTGACAGCTTACATGAAATCATCACCATTTTTAATATATGTGTTTCAATTTTGATATGGCTCATTTATGAATCCTCTACAGTTTTTATTTATACACTGGGGTCCGATATACAGCGAACCAATCAGGGTCTATCGTCACGATTCTTATTCACCGACGACCAGAACATAGCGGGCGCTGTGTCCTACCAGGTGATGAAATACATCTCGCTTAATATTGAACAAGAAAGTTGCGTAGAACACACCGCCTATCTTAAGGTAATTCATTATTATCATGTTTTAACATGTTGTAATTCGCTATACAGGGTGAGTCAAAATATTCAGATCCCGATGTTACTAATTTTTAAAACCAATTTGAAAACATAAATTTATACAATTAATGACAACTGAATTTTGTTAGCTTTAACCTAATTTTTATTTTGTTCAAATAGGTTATTCGGTATGAGAGATACCGGCATTTTGTAATCTTTAAATAAAACAACGCATGGCATATTGGTATGACCAATAATTGCAGAGCTGAAATATATAGTACATGATTAATTTGAATATGTTTGGTTAGCAATGAAGTGACCACTTTATTGTTCGTACTTTTTCGTAAATACGTCGTAATATTGACCTGCAATGTAATGAATTCAGCAATTTATGATAAAGTATTTTTTTTAATTTTTATTCCTTCTTGACAGCTGATATAAACATAGTACTGCCACTTACTCAGTGACCTTAAGCTACATACACCCTTTTACATGGGTAACATATTGACAAATATATTTAAATGAAACTTATCCGTTAATCAGTGCAGAGACTTTGCCATTTATGCCATTTTTCCAGAAAAATATTCAAGTCTGAATTACATGTGGCTTGGTATTTTAGAATATTGAAATAATACTTAATTTCGTGTTTGAAAGTGTCTAAATCTGGCTGTTTTTCTGTCATCTTTGCTCTATAAATATGGAATTTTGCCATTGTCATTATCAATGTTAGGCTGAAATCCAAATTTGATCCAAAAAGTATTGTTACTGGATTCATATTCAAGTCCACATTTGTTTGACCTTTAACCCACCTTTTAAAGATATTCCAGAATGATTTTGAGATTTGACAAGTTATGAAGAGATGCGTAATTGTTTCAGAGGTTTTTTTACAAAAAGTGCATAAGTCATCTCCTCTAATATTACATTTTAGCAAAAGACTATTCGTTCCTAAAATACTTTGATTGATTCTATATTGGAACCATCTATACTTTGTGTCATCGGAAAACTTAAAATTTAAAAGACATATTTTTTTCCATTCCCTATTTTCTATACCAAAGTCTAATTGCCACTTATTAATGGATTGTTTCATTTTCTTTGATTTTATAAAGACTTTGTAGAATAAAGTACAACCTTTTCGCTGTTTGAACAGTAGTTCCACGTTACTAGGTCTAAAAGGTGTTACTAGTTTCGACCCATTTAATTGACTGATATTGAAGTTTGACTTAATTGCTCTTATAATACCATTATACTCTAGGAAATTGGTTTTCACTTGATAAATTTCTTCGAACTCGTCTTTTGACATAAAAGTCCCATTATCTTTCAGTAAATCATTGATAAAAATAACACCCCTTTCCTTCCAATGAGCATAGTTTATCGATTTACCTCCAATCTTTATTTCATCATTCCACCACAAATATTGTCTTGCAATGCGATTGAAGTCTAAAACACCGTTATTAACATATGCTTTCGATTGCAACGATTGCTTTCCATATAATATGTCTGTTTCCTGATCATTTCATATTATAGAGGGAATTGTACATTACAGTTTGTGACAGCCGTCGGTCATACATATATAGGAACATTTTCAAATTCAATCAATATCCTCAAATGAGGAACTGACCCATTTTATTGGAACTTCTTCTTTCCATATTCCGTAATACGTGTGTCTGTATAGAATCTTTCATGTTTATCTTTCCATTCAAATATGTCTCCAGGATCTTTTGTATTACTTCTTCTTTCTAATGTTTGTTTTTCGGGTCGTTACTGTAACTTCTGCTTTCAGCATACACATGTGTCGTCTTATCATTAAAAAAAATAAAATTAGTGCAATGTACTTTTGTTAAACACGGTGACAGATATTATAAATGAATTAAGGAATGGAATAATGTCAAAACATATGGCATACGGTACCTAATTTGGGATTTGAATAATTAATTAGCTCATTTGCATATTTGATTAAATATCTATCTGATTGTGAGTTTAAAAGATACATCTTAGAATAGGTTACCTTCACACCAAATGTCTTTAATTTACTATTAACAGATCTATATTTAGTTAATATGCATATTTAATTAGCTGGACTTATTAATCTTTTAAGGATTTCCACTTGCGGATTGCATTTTTACGAACATTTGCATATTCAGGAACCTGATGTACGAATATGGAATACAATACACCTCTAATTTTTCATCAGCTGATTATACATGTGAGGAGTGTTGTGAACTTGTGATTAATGTGTAGTTTCTTCGTCATTTTAAGAACATGGTTTTTTAAAATAGAGAGGTTCAACGTTGACAAAAATCAATTCGTAGCAGGATTGCGACAAAGTTTGAAGAATTTCAAATGACGATAGCACGAGAACGCATCGCTTGATTAACATGATTCTGGCACTAAATTAAATCTATTGCCATGATCTTTGAAATTACACATCTTGTTGAATTCCCATGTATTTCAGTGTGCTTTGCCTATTTACTCTATTCTTGCAGACAGATGTACGTGATTTGCTAAATAGCATACCATTCCAGTGTACCTTCAATCTACATACAGATTCCAGAATAGACCAGTCAAGTGGACTACCACTAGTACTAAACCAAGATTACCCAAATACTATAACCAAGGAGGTTAGTATTACGTTCCTATTAAAATGGACCACTTACAATGACGAAATGATACACACAAAGAGGGGTAGGGTTGGTGGAGTATAATTAAACTTGTTGAAAAGAAAAATTGTGTCATGCTGGTTAAAGATCTTGTTGTATTTTTTCAAATACTTCAAGATCAAGTCTAAGGTTACCACTCGTAGTAGGGCTTTCATTTAAAGAAATCACCATCATTGTAAGTGACCTTGTGTTAACAAATTACGATTCCCTCCTTAAATCGGTTTTCGAGTTGTGAGAAAAATTTGAGTTATAAGATTGTCTTCTCTGCAAGGTGTGATCGTTTGACTTTTGGTACTCATCTTTGTCTACAGCAAATCATAATTTTGCTATATATTTGCTGTAAACTTGGCGATAGTGTTACCGTACAGTTTGTATGATGATAACAGAATTATAATATAAATAGGATTTCTCTCTATTTGTAACAAACAGGCGGCCTTCGTACGTGACTGCGGTGATGATGGTATTTGCGAGACTGATATGCAGGTTGCCAGTTTCGTGGAGACTAGCAGGTAATATACGCACTAAATAATTATATTTTAGCGCTCATTTCGGCACATTTTAAGACAGAAAATAGTTCATGTTTGCCTCCCCCTCTCCTGGCTCTTAATTGGCTGGATGAATGAGTGATGCCCTCTGTTGTTGGATATTGGCTAACACGAGGGTTTTGTTTGTGCGCGTAAATTTTGCAAGTTGTCACTTTCTTTCTCATTGTGTTACTCAATTACTCAATGTGCCTCCATTATACTGTCCTATTAAAAAGTAACTGACCTGGGCCCTATTTCATAAAGGTCCACTTAACATTAATCTTAAGTTGGTAAGTTAAGAAGAGTACCTACTCAATTCGTCTTGAGGTAAGAATAAAAACTCTTCTTAGGAAAAGAAGAATATTATTTTAGAATTTAAGAATTTCTTACTAAGCTCCAGATAGCCTCGAACCTCTTCTTAAGTTAAGAAGGAACTTAAAAAGGATAAGGATATTCTTCTTAAGTTGCTTTATGAAATAGAAGGTAAGAATCTTCTTAAGTTAAGAAGAGTTCAGGATTTAAGAACAATTTTTCTTAAACTTTTATGAAATAGGGCCAATATTACTGTAGCATGATGGAATTAAGTGAAAGTTTACAAGCAAGGAATAGTTGTAATTTATTACAGGTTCCTTGCATATTAAATGAGCCAAATGTGGTTAAAACACTGTAGAAATAAATAGTTCAGATGAAAATACTTTACATACTAAGAATATTACTAAAATAAAATGTTCTAAACACACTTTGCTTTTTCAAAATTAATAAAAGTCATACATTTGTGAAGGAAAATATTTTCCAGGTTCACAAATTATACGGTCTGAGTTCACCAAAGCGTTCAATTTTTGTATTGAAATATGAAAGAACACTATATTTCTTAAGATTTCCTGTGGATATGCTGGACATTCGATAGTCTATAGATTACTTCATTATCCGCATCATGTTACTATCAAAATATTTTAAAAAGGGCTCGCCCAAATTTAAATTTTGAACTTTGGAATATCAAATGAATGGTGATTGTTGACAGTTTTTTGTAACTTTTTATATTTTCTCTTGTCGTTGTCCAGTGGAATCAATGTTTTGTACCTTGGGGAACAATCCAAAATCAAATTGGACATCCTAGTAACAAATGACAGGGAAGAAGCTCATCAAGCACGCTTGGCTGTAACGTATCCACCAGATGCAATCTACATAGGATTCGAACCCATCCTGGTATGTACATGAGATTCGAACCCCTCAATAACAGGTGTACCTCATGAATACCTCAATTCTCATGAATACCTCTAAATGATATTATACAGGCCTACCAAAAAGCAGTGATGATTATATGAATACCTCTAAATGATATATCATGTATATAGGCCTACCAAAAAAATCAGTGATGATTATATGAATACAATGTATTAAAGTTTACTTACAATCGTGTATATGAATGGAACTATAAATAAACTCCTCAAAAAGTTCGGAATGTTTTCTTTCATCGCCTACACTGAAAACTTAAACTAGTCAGACACAGGCTGGACTAACTTTAAACTAGTCGAGCAGGTTAGTCAAGCCTGCTGGACTAGCTTAAACTAGTCAAGCAGGTTAGTCAAGCCTGCTGGATAGGTTATGACCAACTTGACTACCTTAAAATAGGCTGGCTCAGCCTGACTAGCTTGATTTGTTCTGCTGGACTAGTCTGTGGCTGGACTAGCTTATTAGACTAGCTGACTTGACTAGCTTTAGGTTACTCAAACTGGCTGGACTAGCTTTAGGTTTGTCAAGGCACTGAGATAAAATATCAATGGCGGTATGCAGATAAATGTACTTCATCGCCGGTCCGGTTTTGCTAGCCAATCCAGACGTAATTTGCCGTATAGTTATTTCATTGTGTTGCCATATTGTGTACATCATAGTGTTTGCCAACATATGTAGAGTACTTTATGCTCCATTTTGTTTGGAATAACGATTCGGAGTAGGAAAAAAACTAACTGTAAAGAACGACGGTAGCGCGGGCATCTCGAACGCTAACATGGTCAATACGAGAGCTATTGAACAGACAGCAGAGCAATCACCTGTGGCGAAACCAAGTACTGCTACGCAACGTGAACAATTTGAGTCATGCGGGATCTACTAAAGTGCCCAAGAAAAAGCAAGTCGTACACTTTGTTTAGGTCATTTAAAGTAACATTCAATTATATTTTTACCAAACAGGCTAAATAGACATTTGAATGAATCTTTTCGGCACATTTTGATACCAAACATAACACCTAACAACAAAGATAAACAATGATTAGCACCACTTTTTTCAAAAGTCACATTTTCAATACACTACGCGGAAGAAAACACAAGTTGTTAACAAGCACATACGCCGTATCAGTCCCGTGTTGATCGCTGCGTATTTCCCCTCAATGGGCGGGCTAACTCAAATTCAAAGTGTCATGTATGGGTGAGGGATATGAATGTAAAGGAATTTTTACGGAATGGAGAAACGGCTGCACTGTGTGATCGATTGTCCGCCGGTCAATTCTGGTTATAACAGTGTCACACACGGAGTGAACCTCATACCCATTTCCCTCCCGCCTAGTGTATTGAAATTGTGACTAATTTTCTTTAAATGGCGCTAATCATGGTGTATCTTGGTTGCTATGTGTTATGTTTTGTATCAAAATGTGCCTAAAAGATTCATCCAAATGTCTATCTAGCCTGTTTGGTAAAAACATAATTGAAAGTTACTTTAAATGACCTAAACAAAGTGTACGACTTTCTTTTGTTGAGCACTTTGTATGGTTTGAGCTGGACTAACCTTACGTTAGTCGAGCCAAGCCGGACTAACCTTAGCTTGCCTAGCCTTACCTAACCTTAGCTTGACTAACCTTACGTTAGTCAGAATGGAAACCATCTGGACTAACTTAAAGCTAGTGGAGCGACTAGTCTAAACTAGTCCACGGACTAACATCAAGCTAGTCGAGCTTAAAGCTAGTCCAGCAGTGCTGGACTAGGCTAAAGCTAGTCAAAATGGACACCATCTGGACTAGATTTAAGTTAGTCAGGCGACCTGTTTAGGTTTTCAGTGTATCTTTCGTATATTTTGTTGATATTCATAGTGTGTTGCGCATCTTTACAATGATACCAATTGTGTAGTAATCATTTCTTTCAGTGCTAAGTCACTTGCATGCGAATATGATGAGCTCTGAATCAGAGCGTACCAAAATCATCACAATTTGGTCTCAAAAGTTTAACAGAGCTAAAGCAACACTTGCAGCATTACTCAACGCTGTAGTCAGCAACGCAACTCTTCATGGAACTTATGACAGTTGTCCTTTTGAGTTCGAAATATTGGTGGATTTGGCACATTTTAAAGCGGGTGGCTAAGCACAGAAACATGTAATTTTCTACGAATGAGGCATCGTTAGAGAGAGAAACATACTTTTTTGAGGAGTTCAGATTTATCTTGATTTGTATTTTAACAGGGTGGTGTATTTCCATGTGATCCTTTGGTAGACAGTGATGGTCTCCAGTGCAAACTGGGTAATCCTATGATATCCTATAGCAAGGTGGGTCAAGCATGTGTTGAAGAGTGTGTAGATTCGCATACGTTCTCGTCTGTTGATTTGTTATTTGAAACGAACATTTATTAATAATAAAAGTAAAACAACAACATATACAATATGTATGTGCCTTTTATTTCTAGCGAAATATTTGGTTGTGTTTTCAAAGACACACAAATTATATATCTCTTTCATTAATAAACCTTGTTTGTAAAGAGGGCCAATTTCAATTTTCAAAAAGAATTTGAGCTGTTCATATTTCGAATAACAATGCCTTTGGACTTTGCGAACTATACGTAGGCGTGCGTACCTATTATTATGATAATGTACCTACACTGAATAACATGACTTCATTTGCTTTTTGCAGGGGGTATTTTCTTTTCAGACCGCATTTCGCTTTTGATAAAAAACACATTCATGTGTTTTCACTACAGAGCGTTTTCATAATTTTTTACATCAACTAATATCATTAAATAAATGCCTAAATATGTATTTCTATTGGTTTATAGCCCCCACCCCAGGGGACACCACTTCTAGAAGACTCAAGTACATTTATTCTTTCGTTTGATTTCATATCATTCTAGGTGCATTTCAAATTAAGTTTCGATGTGATTTCTATATCAATGAGGGATGCTCTGAATTTCACGGTAGCAGTACAAACCTCAAGCGTCGAAGCAAATGATACAATGTTTGATAATGAGGTGAAACCATCCATACCTGTCGTAGTGCTTGCTGATGTAATCGTTAGAGGGTGAGAATTATTTATAGAAAGTGGCTCTGAAAAGAGTCGTTTTACTGAGTATGGTTTTAGCACCTGTTATCGGTTGGTGTGATTTTAGTTTAAAAAAGATTTGCTTATTTATGAAGGTCAATATTAGTTCTTATCAAATATTGCATTATAATGTAGGGGAGACCACTTGTGTCAAGGAGTATCGACCATGCTTTATCGACTTCACCTGTCATATCTAACACTTTCCACTGCTACAATATACAAAACAGATTTTTCTGAAACCTTTCCCAACTTTCAAGATTTACTGAACCAACACTAGACATATTTATACTTGTTTCAATGCATGTGATTCCAAATATGTTAATGAAATAAAACAATGTTGACATTTTTGAAACATTTTGTGGAATTTTGGAATGTCGTCTGCAAACGCCTGCCGGGTGGAAAGTGTAATAGTGGGCCTACTTGTATGCAGTCGTTCACCCAACCAAAAAAAACCTCCAGAAGTATACGCGGGTTCAAATCGGTTCAATGACACATGACTACGGGACACGAAGCCAACATGCGCTTAGTTTTGATTTTTGTTGTCCACCTCTGGGCAGAGCATGAAATTATTTCCAAAAGGTGGCAAATATATCCCTAAACACAAATTCACCTGATCCCACGTCCGTAGGTTGCACGTTATGACCCTAGACCTCGATACATAAGTATATCATATTGTTAGGTGTTTTAAACAAAAGAGTCAATCACAACTTCGATCGTAGATCAATAGTTTTTGAACTGTGACCTTTTAAAAATGACAAGTTGGCCAAAATAGGCCATTTTAGTCATTTTTTCGCAAAATTGGCACAAAAATGACATGTTATCATCATTAAAAAAATATTTTGACTCATTATGAATTGATAAACCATGTTATAATGTTGGTATATAGATGTACTTTACATTACAACACATTTCAAAAGTCTATGGTGTGCTGATGTCATGGCAACCAACTATAATATCCTTCAAATTCATCAAAAATAGGTAAAATCTGAGTCAAATTTGGACTTAAATGGACATAAATGGTGGTTGTCACGGAAACGGCACTGCCTGTATATTTTGGAATTGTTTTGAAATCAAAAATGCACAGACCTTCAATATTTTTTATTGATAATAAAATGTCCTTTTGTGCCAATTTTGTGAAAAATTGCCCAAAATGGTCCATTTTCGCCAACTTGTCATTTTTAAAAGGTCACAGTTCAAAAACTATTGATCAACGATCGAAGTTGTGATTAACTTTTTTGTTCTAAACACTTATCCTAACAATATGATATACTTTTTATGGTCAATAGCCCATTTTTAAATTTGTTTTACCATGTTAAATTTAGATTTTGACTTCACATTGAAACACATGTGACCTTTGACCCTAAATCGATGTCTAGGGTCATAACGTGCAACCTACGAACGTGGGATTAGGTAAATTTGTGTTAAGGGATATATGTGCAACCTTTTGGTAATAATTTCATGTTCTGCCCAGAGGTGGACAACAAGAGTGAAAGATACAGACCATCGTTCCATAGTGTTAGTTTGAAGAGATATATGGAATAAGCCCACGGCTTCTTTGACTGTGACATCAGTAGTCAAGACAATCGATTTGGACGCATTTTCACAGCCATAGGGCTTTTGAGAGCTTTAAGGGAAGACTCAAGGAAGTTTTTGATTTGATTTTTTGATTTTTGTGAGTGCTGTAATTATCGAACTATTAATCAAATGCATATAAAAGTATACATGTTTGAAAAGGAAATAGATCAGAGAATCTAAATTTGGTGTCAATTTTGACCAAAAATGTTGAATTTTTGAAAAAAAACACCACAAAATTCACTTTTTTGACCCGATTTATTTTTGACAAAGCTAACATAAATAATTTTGAGTAAAAAATGGCCAAATCGCTAGATGATCATGTAAAGACACTAACTTAAGTTGTATATTTGTTTTTTAACCTCATCGAATATTTTTTGAAATTTTGACCAAAAAGTGAAAACATTTTTTTTGTGGCACTTTTTAGTGGAAATTTAAAAAAATAATAGATTAGGGTAAACATCATCAATTAGCGATTTGGCCATTTTTTACTCAAAATTATTTTTGTTAGCTTTGTCCACCAAAAACTTTTTTTTGTGATTTTCTCAAAAAATAATTCAACATTTCTGTTCAAAATGTATGCTAAATTTAGATTATCTGATCCCTTTTCTGTCCAAAAATGTATACTTTTGTGTACATTTGAGTCATAGTTCAATAATTGCAGCACTCACACAAAAAAACTTCCTTAAGCCCCCCCCCCCCCCCCCCCTTAAGACTGAGGATTAAAATACATGACAATGATTATAACACTTCAAGTAGAAAATGTTGGTAGTGACAGCTTACATAACGTCATCTCCATTTTTAATGTTTGTGTTTCCAGTGCTTCCCTTCCTGAGCAAGTTGTTTATAAAGTCGACAAAGAACACACCGGGCCATCTTGGATGCAACAGTATCTGGAAGACCTCAAACATGTGGTTCAAGCAATTGAACACCACAAAGTCATCGGAGCACCAAGCATCAATAACAAGGATGGTGGTGGCCCACGAACAGATGAGATGGGGAGAATTATATCCGTCTCCAATAATATCAGTGCTTTAGATGAAGGAGTTTATGAGGGGGGAAAGGCACTGAACGAGAGTACCATTGGTCCGTCTGTTGTATTTATGTATGAGGTAAGGATCCCTTCGTAGGATGAACATTCATAACGTGACAAATATCATGTGTCGTTCAGAATGCATACAACGGTTAAGAATGGAAATACACGTTTTCTTTAACATTGTGCCACACTCGTCGTGATAGTATATTAACATAATATAAGAATGTCGTATTCCAACACAAGCTGTTGGTAGGGCGAAATACCATGCAGAAGTGACAGTATGCTACATTTAAAACCCATTGCGAGATTATAACATAACGTATAACGTAACATAACATAACATAACATAACATAACATAACATAACATAACATAACATAACATAACATAACATAACATAACATAACATAACATAACATAACATAACATAACATAACATAACATAACATAACATATGATATGATACGGGCATTCAGTTCTCCACCCACTGGGTTACATGCTTTGCGTAACGTACCGTAACGTAACGTACCGTAACGTAACGTAACGTTACGTAACGTATAACGCAACAACGTAACATAACATAACATAACATAACATAACATAACATAACATAACATAACATAACATAACATAACATAACATAACATAACATAACATAACATAACATAACATAACATAACATAACATAACATAACATAACATAACATAACATATGATACGGGCATTCAGTTCTCCACCCACTGGGTTACATGCTTTGCACATCACAAACGTGACAAGAATATCACATTCTTATCACCTGCATGTGACATGCATATCACATAAAACATGAATATCACATGCATATCTTACATGTATCACACCCCCACGCGCAAAACCTGCACTCTAAATTGGAAATGTTACATCATATATCAGATAAAAGCGAAAATACATACACGTGTATTATGATTTGCACGATGGTTAATTTACTGGTAAATGTTTATATACTTGATAGGTTCGAAACCTTGGACCAAGCTATATACCTTACTCATCATCCGTCAACATAACTATACCATGGAGAATGAGAAATGGTGATTGGCTGATCTACCTTACAGGACTCAGGGTAAGGAATAGTGTGTTACATGGTATACTTAATAGGTTAGAAACCTTGGTTAAAGCTATATACCTTACTCATTATCCGTCAACAAAACTGTACCATGGAGAATGAGAAATGGTGATTGGCTGATCTACCTTACAGGACTCAGGGTAAGGAATAGTGTGTTACATGGTATACTTAATAGGTTAGAAACCTTGGTTAAAGCTATATACCTTACTCATCATCCGTCAACATAACTATACCATGGAGAATGAGAAATGGTGATTGGCTGATCTACCTTACAGGACTCAGGGTAAGGAATAGTGTATTACATGATATACTTTATAGGTTAGAAACATTGGTCCTATAGCTACATACCTTACACTTATTTACACCTATTTTATTAAACGATAACTACTAATTTCAGGCTATGAAGGGTATTGAAGCATGTACTATGAGGGACGTTCTTCTAGAGCAATCTGTCAAATTGAAGACACACTATGGATGGGACGATGAAGAATTGTCACCATCTACGGATGGATCCAATACTGGGGACGATTACCCCGAGCTAACCTATGACTCGGGTGCTTACAAATTGGTAAGTGTGGATAATGCAATCCAATAATAATTGTATAAGCGACAGGGTAGATACTTGCCATATTTGCAACTTTGTGCCATGTTTACTGGTTAGTCGGTTACGCAAAAATTAGCTTAATTAAATAGGACAATCATTTTTGCAATCAAATGGCGAAGCAAATCTAAAGATTTTTCAAGATGACTCCGTGGCGCAATAAGGTAGATGCCGGACTTCCACGCGGATGACCCCCAGAAATGTGACCCATTTTTCTCCACTGATTCCCAAAACAGGCGACCAGCTGCAGCTACATATATATCACATCACTTTATTAGCATCATAAAAGTTACACATACAGAATTGATACACAATAAAGGAAAACATGTAAATCCCAGATCAGTTCTCCATTTAGGTGGACAAACGCAGGGATAATGTGGACAAACGCAGGGATAATGGGGTATATTATCAATTCCATTGTAACTTTGATGCATGTGCAATTTAAATCCAGGCTCAAACCTTTGTAATTCAATAGCTAATTGGAAACATTGTTTTATATCACACAAAGGTTCATTCATAAACCCTAACTCTTTCAATATACGTTGAAACCATGCAAGGTAAAAGAATGCCAACGGATGATATTTTACACAGATTTTACTCATTTTCAGTTGCGATGAACTTATCTGTATCGTATCTAGATCCCACAAGACGATGTTTAACTTAGATCAATGTGTGACATGTTGTTATTTGTATAGGATTGTAATAGCGCTTCATGCGTGACAGTAACGTGTCATATACAGCCTTTGCGTGTCTCGGACAGTGTCGTCATAGAGATACATGCCTTACTATGGAAATACTCGTTTATTCAAGTAAGTTGATTGGCTTTATTGGTACGCCAAAACAAATCCTATATAATAAGCTTACTTAGGCCAACAATAGGGAATTGTTAAATATTTCTTCTGACTGTTTGAAATTGGTGGAAAATGTGAATTTTTCCCAAAACATTGACAAAATAATCAACATGAGTTTTGGAACATTTGAAAAAGGCTAAACAGTGAACACGAAATCTAAATCTAGTTTGTTAACCTTCACACAATTTCTTCGTTTAGGCCTTAATTTCAACGAGACACAGAATATCTTTCTTTTGAATTTTAATTCATTTTATTTACTTTTAAGAATCGCCAATACTCAACTCTTACACATGAATCAGCATTAAAAGCTTAAAATAGAAATTCAACTTTTAATATGTTATATTTCCAGCACGGCCTGGGAGTCTCTGACCTAAAATCTCACGCATCTGTCAAAGTGGACGATTCATCCGAAAGATTCATGCAACCAGACAATCACAAGCCTGATCAAATACAAGTAAGTTTTTCCTTTGGTTCTTCAACATATCACGTCATACACAGTCATTTCCCTCATTTTCACAGTACCTATGCAGGTCTGCCTGTACATGTATGATCCCTGTTCATAGCGATTGAAGTACCACCGAAATAGCTCCATACTGCCAGTAACTATGCCACTTGTGCCGCGGCTACCGTGGTTGTACGGCACTGTTCCAATACAGGTACAGAGCATGCAGTAACTGTACAGGTACAGCCTGTCGAGTAACCATGATGCCGGGCATATAAGAAGATTGCTGTGTACATTGAACAGGATACTTTAATGGTTCTGTATGTGATTCTAGAAGAAGAAAAAATTCTCTCCTTCTGAAGGAAGATGCTGTTAATTTTTCGATACTCCAAATGTCAAATTCTGCTACTGGCGTCGTGATATACTTCAAAAGAGCATGGTGCACATGGTGATTTGTGCAATATAAGCAAAATATGTCGTGTGTCGAGAAATACTTCATGAAGTGTGTTGTGAAATGGGTAATTTTAGTAATGTAAAGTAAAATACGTCGTAAAATGCATAGTAAAATGCAACATGAAATGCGTCAGTAGTAGTAGTGTGAAATGGATTGGTCAAAAACAACATTATTTGTGTCATGAAATGTTTCGGTTTCATCGAATAAATTGCGTCGTTTTGCGATTGCACATGATATCTTTTTTGATAGTTGATCATGAATTCACAAATGCCTGGATATTAAAATATGATATTTGTCATTAGCTTACTCTTATGTGACAAGAGAGCAACTATCAATTTAATTTGTAGAAATTAGAAAGAAAAAACCCACCATTCTTCATTTTCTCACGCTTTCGTCAAAATGAGTAGGCCGGTTTTAATTCCATTGAATAGGCCTTACATGCTAGATATTGGTGACCTCGTACACCTATTTGTCAATTCTCTTCCGTTTGATCTTCAGCTGATAACTACCATAACAGCGGAGAACATAACACAGATGATACAGCCAATCGCACCTTGGATCTTCATAGTCTCCACTGTTGCAGGGATTGCGCTATTCGCGATCATTGTGTTTATTTTGTCAAAAGTAAGTGTATTATGTATCACCATATTCCCAGACGCTGTCGAGAACTTCGGTAGTCAGTTATAAAGCCCGAGATGGACATTCCACCGCTTAGTCAATCGGTGAGACGCCGTAATCCATATCTGATACCGCATTAGAAGTTGTCTACAGGCCTTTTTTCCGATTCAGAAATTGTGGGATTTGACAGGCCTGAACATGGTATGTCACACAGATGTAATTGGCTCAATACAGTTACCACATACATAGTTAGAGCCGATGTCTGCATGTGAGCATGGTAACGGGATCCGCAGAATGTGCTGATCAGTTTCGGGAAAAGGCCTGTAGTCAACCTCTAATGGACTTGGACTTCAATAGCAATTTAGTTCGAAAACATGACACAAATTGAACATATGTAACATTTACAAGTAAAACGGGAATTACACACTATGTTTCCGGATGTTCCAGATGAAGTGTTGTACGTCAGTCATACACTCTAATAAGCAGGGAACCAACCAGGGAAGTGGAAAAGTAAAATGTACGGAGTGCATTGACAGTGTTTAATTGCACTCCGCGTGCTCGCACGCATATGCGCGCACCACACGCCATATTTTGATTGGTTGTTCACGCAGCAGAGGTCCGCCGATTTTTACTGCGGGTGTTATCAAACTTGAACAAATTTCAAAATAGCTAATTTTCGTTTTGCTTCATCAGTTTTCAAGGACAACTATCACTTTCGTAACATTTTGTTGGTTTCCTTGCAGTGTGGTTTTTTCCATCGTGCTAACAAGGAGGAGATGGAAAAGTTACTGGCCGAGAACCAATCACAAGAGAAACCGTCTCAACAAGAGCTTAGTGGAGACACACAAACTAAAACCCCCGAATCTGACGACGTGGAACTTTAGTTCCGTCGTAAATATTAACTTACTCGGAACTTCGGCAGGCATTTAGCGTACACATCGTACGATAGATTTATAAGACTCGCGGACAGGGCTCGCGTTCTTGCGCGTCCTCGCGTCCTATGACCCCTTATTTTCTTGTTGGACGATAATGGACGCGTAAGTTTACATATTGAACTTCACTAACGGGTCCCAATCGAAAATAAAGGGACCCCTTAAATCTGACGATGTATGGCCGTGGAAACCTTAAGACATTCTGAAAATTGTCAATCTCCATCCTGTGCCTACATTTTAAATGTATTAATGTCCGTAAAAGATAAATACAATGCAAATCCTGTATTTTTAAAAGTTGTTAATCAAACTAAATCGCTTCCGAATTGCTTCCGCAAAAGTTTCAAGCGATTTCCAAAACATTCTATATATAAGTATCTTCTACTGATTAACATGGACACGACATAGGTATATGAGTTACATGATCTAACGCTAGTGTGCGTATCTGTGTTAGCGACTGTTTGTCTCTAAACAATTTTTTGACCATTTTCAAAGGCTCAAACTTCAGGACCCCTTATATTTCTGGGGGACCCCTTAATTTAGTTTTTGCAGTCCTTAAAGGGTCCTGAAAAATGCAAATGGGACTCCTCACATTTTTGAGCCAGTGCTACCCCTGCAGTCGCGGACAGAGAAGTTGAGAGAAGTTACCATAGAATCGTGGCAGAAACATGAAAAACTTGAAATATGTTATGAGCAATCGTATTATAAGTGTTGAAAACCGTGCACATGCGGTGAAGACTTCAAATGTAAAGAGACGTGAACATTTGGTGAATACTATTAAACTATAATTAATTATATTTTTCATATATTATGAATACTGTGAAAAAATGCGGTGAAATCAGGGGAAAATGTGTGAAAACCTGTGAAAAGGTGGTAAACTGTGAAAAAGAGTGAACATTGAGATTTACTACGGATACGAATATTTGAACTGAGGATGCTACATTGAATTTATATGAAATCAAAATATTGTCTTTAGGATATTACTTTTGTATGTTAATCTGCTGTAAATAAAAATGTAGTTTATTGCAATTCGATGTAACACTTTAAATAATAATAATAATAATAATAATAATTAGTATTTATATAGCGCCTTTTCAAAGTGATCAAAGCGCTGTAATTTCGCTGCTGGTGGTGAATCATCAGAATCAGGTCGCATCATCTAGGGTGCTGCCAATTTCTAGCGCAAACCTATCCGCACTTAGATTGTAACATCCACCATTTTTCAATGCAGCTCCAAAAATACCATTGGGTCAAGGAATATTTTGATAACCGATATACAAATAATGAATATAGCAAATGGAACTTCCTGTGACCATGGTACAAGCATATGAATTTTAAGTATGAATTTGGTTGAAGCAAAGAATGCTTCATCGTTAATCTGTTTTACTCAGATCTGGTAAAGGTATGGCATAATTTAGATAATCAATTTGAAAAGGTACCAATTAATGACTCATTAGAGGTCAATTGTCAGATAATTTGGGAAAATGAACTGATCATGCACAATGGTAAGACATTGGATTGATAGTGATATATTATATATTAATGACCTAATAAATAATGATGGTTCTTTTTCCACTAGATATAAAGCTTAAAAATAAGCACATATCTATTTTTAAAATCAATTCCTTAGAATTGTGTTGCTTTATTAGAACACTATGCTTATTAAAATGAGTACTCGTTTGAGAACATTCGAAAAAACCCGTAAACAAATCCCAAAAACGTCATAATGTGCTTTTACGCCGTGTACATCAATGTGGTATTTGTAATTTTTGTGTAAGTTTAAATTATGATAGTATTACTAATATCATTATTATATTATTAAGTTGTATAAGTTAAATTATTGTAGATTAAGTTGTGTAAGTTATTATTATTATTATTATTATTATTAATTAGTGTTATTATTATTATTATTATTATATAGGCCTATCATAATTATATGACGTTATATCATTATCATGTATTGGAAATCGTGCCAATATTTCAGAACATAATATTGGCACAGGAACTGACCACATCACCAAAAGGACGATATTTGGACCATGAAAACTATTTTTGAAAAAGAGAGAAAATAGCAGAATACAATTACAAGTTATAATATAGAATTATCGCTACCGAATCAAACTTTATATAAATGGAATAAGGTGAACTTACCAAATAGCCTCGAGTGCAATGAGTCATATGATTATCTACATTCAATTGTTGTCTGTCCTTTGTCAAATAGCTTTTGGAAACGTTTTAAAGGTTTTATCATTTGTTTCAACATTCTATATCCAGATATATCGTTAACAATCATTGTACTTGGTTGTAAACCAGACAATCAAAATATATTGAATGTTATGGTTAGTCTAGCTTCGTTTACTCTGTATAGATTCAGACTTCTCAGAATTACTGATGATAAAAACGTTGATGCATTTAATTTTGGATTGGCGAATTAGTGTTTTGAGACATAGGCTATGGCCAATAAATAGTATATAATATATTGAATGTAATTCTTAAATGTAATGATTAGTCTAGCGTTGTTTACTCTGTATAGATCCAGACTTCTCAGAATCACTGACGATAAAAACGTTAATGCATCAGATTTATTTTCTCGCAGATTTACATTTCTGATCATAAATCATAAATATATTCCAAGTTACAGAGCGATACGATTCCAAATTACTTCAAAATCATGGTTTAAAGTGGCTGAAAATAGATATTCCTGCTCCAGGACAGTTTATTTTCATTCAAAATGGCCTTCAATTCAAATGTCGCCTTTGAAAATGACCACAAAACTACATACTAATGGGTGTGTTATGCGTAACATATTAAGGGGTATAAAATCATTTTCAAGAAAAAGGGTATTTTTATCAAAACTCGGTCGATATTTTACTTAGGGGTCACACCGCATACTTACAGCATGATGATAGTTGACTCCCCAACCTTGAATGTAAACTGTAACACTGATTCCGGAAATATATAGACTTGATGGTATAGGCACAATTTTCCACACTTTTATTACTACCTGCACAGAGAGACGAATTACCTATGATATAAAATGAAAGATCTGCACAGGGAACTGCCCCATGAATATACGATTTATTTTACGAATTAGAAATTGACAAAAGTGTAACTTTTGTGTCCTTGAAATACTGTTTATTGTAATGGCTAACTACTGTTATTACTGTTTATTGTAATTGCTAACTATTGTTATTACAAATTATAAATATTTATAATTTGTTTAATACCCGTCGTATACGCCTATTATTTCTATGTATTGTTATTACTATTGTTATTACAAATTATTCAAAAATTTGATTTTATCACTTTATTGAAAGTATAGAAATACCCATTTATGAATAGTACTTTAAGATGTTGTTAAATAAAAACATATGAAGACAAAAATTAATATGATTGAAATTGTATTTATTCAGGATTTGCACCCGTAACAATGTAGCTGACCCTATCGTAGTTGCTTTCTGCCATTATATACAGTGTGTCCCAGAATGATTTATACTGTGAAAGTTGCATTTATATGGCTACGAATACTACTGCTATTGGTCAGAATACTTACTATTTATACATCTACCTATATTAAAAGCATATTATGTGATCTTTTCCAGAGAGCGCCCTCTATTCATGATTTTTTTTAGAAAGTAGATTTTCTTGCAGATTTACATTTCCGATGATAAATCATACATACATTCCAAGTTACAGAGCGATACGATTCCTAATTACCTTAAAATCATGGTTTTAGAGTGAATTTAGAGTGAAAAATATAAACTGTCGGGATTCCGACAGTTTATTTTCACTCTAAAACCATGATTTTGAAGTAATTAAGAATCGTATCGCCCTGTAACTTGGAATGTATGCATGATTTATGATCAGAAATGTAAATCTGCAAGAAAATATGCTTTCCATTTTTTTTCGATGTTGAGGGCGTTCCCTGGAAAGGTCACATAACATACCTTTAAGCTTGGGAGACTTGTAATTCCTCTATTGAGTCCGGTATATTGAAAATCACTTGGTGCTTTATGAAAGTTTAATATGCCTTTTGCAGGGTGCTCTAGTGGAGGGGTAAACTTATGGTTGTCCCGATCTTGTTCTTGTTAATCAGAGGGCATAATCTTTCCAATAAATCAGTCACATTCAATGTTTATGGTCTGTTAAAGAGATATGTGACATTACGAACGGTTATATCGACCGATAGGCAAGGGCGTCCCCAGACCCTTTTCATTGGGGGGGGGGGGGGGGGGGGGGGGGGGGGGTGGGGGGGTGTAAAGGTCATCAATTGCCGACAAAGCCATTTGTGCCGACACTAAAAAAAAATTGCCTCGCTTCGCTCGCCGGAATTCATACACGCATATTTTAAAATGGACTGTATGGTCAGAGGCGTCAATCCGTTTTCAGACACATAGGGGGGGGACACAAGTTTGATAATGATAATTGAAATGTTAAAATAAAGCAGCACATAGCGCTGATTGAATAGTTCTGTTTTGATGGGGGGGGGGGGGGGGGGGGGGGTGCAAAAATCCTCAAGCCATTGTTAATCTTAAATATTGACCTGCAGAAACCTGCAGAAAATATGCGCGCTGAGCTCGCAAAATGTTTCAGTTTTTGAACTAAAATGGTTATTGAAAACTGGTTGAAGTCTTCTGATACTATAAATTAAGCTTAAATAATGAAACGTTGAAACTAATACGCGCGAAGCGCCCAAAATTTTGCATTTGTAACACTTAAAGGGTCCAGTATAACGTTTTTAACGTCCCACATATATTACTTGGTTTGGTTCGAGACCATTATAATGTTGATACCTGTAGAAAGAATGCGCGCGAAGCGCACAAAGATTTTCAGTTTTTAAACTAAAATGGTCATGGAAAACTCGACATATAGACCTATACCATTACGTGAGATATCGATTGTGCCCCTGGTGCACACACAAATTCTGGTCTCACACGCAAATAACGACAGTTGTGCTTATTGTCTTAATTATAATGATAATTTGCATTGTTTAAGTCGAAGTTAAGACAGAGTCTAAGCTTACATTGCATTGACACCTAATCGTTGGAGTTGGACTTACTTTTGCGATAGACTGATAGTGGGCTTGCAGAGTCTACAATCAGTACAATGAGAGCAATTGGCCTACATCATAAGTATAGGCGAATTATTTAATATCTCGTAACCTATGTGCCAACATGATTGGCCATTGGCGACATTATTGACTTGGGTTTGCATTGACAACGACAATGATATAGGCCTAGTTAGTATAATAAAAGAGCAATACAGGTCCCACACATTGCCCGTTAGGCCTAGCCTATACTATTCCGACACAATTTTTTGCTAGGTGTCTTGACAATAAGCAAAACACTATTTGGGCCTATAGGCTGTTCATGTGCGCCGACATAAAATCTCATACAAATGGGCTCGTTCACACAGTGCCTACAAATTTATATGCCTACATTGCCTTGGTTCATTTTTGATTTGTGTTAACATAACATATATGCCGACACAACATTATCATTTGCGCATACGATATCTGTTATAGGGCTTTCTCCCCTTCTTTTCCTTTTCCTTTCTTTCTTTCCTCTTTCCTTTCTTCCTTTCTTCTTTCTTTCTTTCTCCCTTCTTTCTTTTTTCTTTCCCTTTTCCTTTCTCTTCCCTTTCTTTCTTTCTCCCTTTTCTTCCTCCTTCCTTTTTTTTGCCCACAGCCCCATTATTTTGCCGACAGATTTGATGAATGGGGGGGGGGGGGGGGGGGTGTGACACCCCCACACCCCCCCCCCCCCCCCCTCCCCCCTCTGGGGACGCCCTTGCCGATAGGTATGTTTTGCCTCTTACAATAGGCCAAATGATTAGCACTTCGGCGAATTTTTGCTGTTATTTTTATCTGTTTCCGTCACACTAAATGTAAGGTTGGTTTTCACTGCACCTCTAGAAAAGTACAACCAGTACTCAGATCAATTGACAATGAATTTGTAGCTGAGGTTATAAAGTAATGAGGTAGGAGGTAGAACTTATTGAATGACCCTCGTATAATCGGTTTCACCAAATGTGTTAAAAGTTTTGGGGCCTGTCCACACTTCGGGAGAGGTAGTAAACTGCTTCCCGAATAAATCAATATAACTTCGATCCTGAAACAGGCCAGAAAGGAAAACTATATACAGTCATCAAAAAAGTAACTATACAGGTAATACATGGGTTTTTTTTAGGTAGGAAACATATTTTTAGAGAAGCCCATTTATTACTTGTATAGATACTTTTTGATGACTGTACACCGTGAATGTATCATGCATGGTTGCACGCACATTTTAAATGTTGTTATACGCTTATCACCAATTTGATTTGATTCGATGAATCTACGTCATGGTCTGAATCCTCAAATAATTTGATGATGATTTGTGGAATGACAATATTACAGATGTGATCTTTTTTACGAATTTTTAATTTCCCTGACGTGCCGACACTTTTCCCAATGCCTTATCGAATAAATTTTGAATGCCATTGATGTTAAAAGTTTTGTTGCGCTTTGCAACATGATGTTTAATTTCAATCACCTAAAACATGATTTTAGTAATCCTACATGATTACATAGGCCAAGGGAATAACATCAACTTGAGGGCCTCTTTCCATAATAAACACACTGAAATATGTATTTGGCCTAATACTCACCTGTTAAAGTCAGCATGAATTAACATTCTGAGTAATTTTATGAGCTTTTATCTTTCATAAAGACGTATTGATTATTGGTTACTCTAGCGCAATATTAAACTGGGTATTAACCAGTGGCGTACCGACCGGGGGGGGGGGGGGGGCAGGGGGGGGGGCAAGTTGCCCCCCCTGGCTCCAAATACCGGGACGCTAAATCCCCAAGACCGGGTCGCTAAATTTGCATAAAGAAGAAAAAAATAGGTCCTAAAACAATGAGGAATTGGCCTTATTTGTTAACTGTTGTTCTTTTTTGAGTCCAAAATGTTGCGACCGTGCGAAATTTTGTGACTGTGCGAAATTTTGTGAATGTGCGAAATTTTGTGACTATGCGAATTTTTTTGGCCGTGAGAAATTTTTTGACCCCCCCCCCCCCACTTACGTGAAATTCACGAGTTTACTGACTGGGAAAAAATTTGGGGCAACCTTTTACGAAAATTTACCGGGAAATTTACGCCACTACCGGGACGACATACTTCTGCCCCCCCCTGGCTCACATGCCGCGGTACGCGCCTGGTATTAACGTGGCAAATAACAATTTACAACCAGTACATCCCCATCAAATCAACCCTGCACCTCCCCCAATATGCAAAAGGTAACACATTTGCTGAAACCGATTATAGTTAGTTTTAATCTTTATTCACTCTTGTCATTTCGATGGTTTTTTATTTCACATCTTTCTCTTGATTTAGAGAGCCCTGAAGGTGGATTCTCTAACTTGATGTATTCATTGGACGCAATGTCTCTCTTAATATCTTAGGATGATAACGGTTTCCAGCGACGATCGATGTTCTTTTTGTAATCAGGTCCAGGAAACAATTTATTATATATTCTGTATGTGTTCTATTATTACATGTAATACCATTTGGAGAAAGCTCGAGGAATGGATACTATTCAAATGTAAAATTAAGATTTCGCTGTGCGATAATGACATTCTCTCTGGCAAATTCCGCATTAGTAAACATCCTGGTCTCAATAACATCATGTTGATTGCGAAATTTGCTGTATACAGAAATAGGTGCAATGGTTCAAAGCCATCATTTCAATATATCCAATATGATATCATTAAGTACCATAACACTAAAAAAAAAAACATGTGGGAAAAATCTCTAAAGAATACTCTCTATATATAAAAAAAATGGGACGTTTTCCACGTGCTTTTTGTATAATTGAATTTATATTTTGTAACTAGTGTATGTTTTAGTACGTTATCCTGTATCTATGCATACTACCATAGTTTGGCATGCGATATACAGTCTACTTATGTATGTTACTATAACAGTTATCCACACACATTATGTATTCTAACTAATTTGTGATCATATATTTCCTGTATATTTGATTTGATAAAGGTTGTGGGTTCGAGTCCCGCTGTGGTCAACATGTTGTGCTCAGTAAGGCAATTTACCGCAATTACTCCTCTCTATCCAGGTGTATTTAAATGGGTACCGGCATTCTTCAGTGCTGGGAGGAAGGTAACAGACTCGCTGTGGAGGAGGTGTAGCGAGCCCCACACAGCAACATTATAAAAAAGGAGTGAGTCTGGCCCTATCGCTTTGAAAGATAGATGGGCACTCCGCTCCTGGTATTACAGGATCGACCGACTTTACTATATTTGATTTGTCATAGCAGATGATTTTGTTGTTGAAATAAAAGCAGTTAAAAAGACCTAAAAAAAAAGAAGGGATATTGAAAATTTGGTATTTATACGTAGCTAATTATATGCAGATAATTATAACAGCATAAAACCAAACCAATCTGCAATTTCATTTACATGAAATAAATTACAATTCATTTAAGGATATATGTACAACAGTGTAGTATGAGGAATTTAATTGACCTTGCTCATGACAGGGATTGTAAGTTTAATCAAGGAGTTATCATAACTAGTATTTGATTGATTTTGAGTTGCATTCTGGACTGTATTAGTATCGTACGATACTGAAACACCCAGTATCATTCGATACTGGTACAAAGTCAGTGTTCCAGTATCGGCCGATACTGGCATATATGCTCTCTAAATGTAAAAGAGTAGTTTTCCACTATTTCAAGGAGTTAAACGCAGGACAACACGTTTTTGAGTGGAAAAACACTCTAAAAGGAGTGAAAGGGGATTTTATATGACAATGTTCCACTCCATTGAGATTGAAACATTAACTTTCACACTCATTTTAGAGTGGAAATTTTCCACTCTATAACGGGTTGTCCTGCGTTTCACTCCCTTCACTCCTTTTCGAGTGAATTTCCACTCTTTCCACTCGTTTTACATTTAGAGAGATGTCCCAGTATCGGGCGATACTAGAACATAACTATGTACCAGTATCGTTCAATACTGGGACAAATCTCACTGGTATCACGTGTACCAATATCGACCGATACTGGAACAATAAAATCGTTCCAGTATCGACGGATACTAGCAATTTTTATGTTTCAGTATTGAACGATACTGGTATACCAGTATCTGGGACCTAAAGTGTTTTTTTTTCAATAGCCATAGCCTATGTGTCAAAATACTAATTCGCCAAAACAAAATTAAATGCATCAACGTTTTTATCATCAGTGATTCTGATAAGTCTGGATCTATACAGAGTAAACAAAGCTAGACTATTCATAACATTTAAGAATTACATTCAATATATTTTGATTTTCTGGTTTATAACCAAGTACAATGATTGTTAACGATATATCTGGTCATGGAATGTTGAAACAAATGATAAAACCTTAAAAACTTTTCCAAAAGCTATTTGACAAAGGACAGACAACAATTGAATATAGATAACCATCTGACTCATTGCACTCGAGGCTATTTGGTGAGTTCACCTTATTCCATATATAAAGTTTGATGAGGTAGCGATAATTCTATATAATAACTTGAAATGGTATTCAGCTAATTTTCTCTCTTTTTCAAAAATAGTTTTCATGGTCCAAATATCGTCCTTTTGGTGATGTGGTCAGTTCCTGTGCCCATATCATGTTCTGAATTATTGGCACGATTTCCAATACATGATAATGATATAACGTCATATAATTATGATAGGCCTTTATAATAATAATGATAATAATAAAGTGGATTTATATTGCGTTACAAATATATCTTACATTACAACATACTTACACAACTTTTAAATTGTGATTGAAATCTACAATAATTTTACCTATACAACTTAATAATATAATAATGATATAAGAAATACTATCATAATTTAAACTTATACAAAAATTAGAAATATATACAAAATTGAAAAGAATAATATAATACATGGGTATGGCGCTAAAACACATTGTGAATTTTGGGGGTTTTTATGTTTTTTTTCGAATGCTCTCAAACGTGTGCTCATTTTAATAGGCATAGTGTTTTGATAAAGCAACACAATTCCATGGAATTGATTTTGAAAAATAGATAACTCCGCAATCCAGCTGTGCTTATTTTTAAGCTTTATCGAGTGGAAAACGTACCATAATTATTTATTAGGTCATTAATATATAATATATCACTATAAATCCAATGTTTGAAATACAAAGTCTTACCATTGTGCATGATCAGTTCATTTTCACAAATTAACTGACTCTTGACCTCTAATGAGTCATTAATGGGTACCCTTTCAAATTCATTATCTAAATTATGCCATACTTTTACCAGATCTGAGTAAAACAGATTAAAGTAAAACAAAAGCATTCTTTGCTTCAACAAAATACATGTACATACTTAAAATTCAAAAGCTTGTACCATGGTCAAAGGAATTTGCATTTACTATATTCATTATACATGTTTTTAATGTGTAACATTGAATTGCAATAAACTACTTTTTTTATTCACAGCAGATTAACATACAAAACTAATATCATAAAGACAAAATTTTGATTTGATAAAAATTCACTGTAGCATCCTCAGTTCACTTCACAAATTTCCCCTGATTTCACCGCATTTTTCACGGTAGGCCTATTCATAATATATGAAACATATGAGTAATTATATTTTAACAGTATTCACGAAATGTTCACGTCTCTTTACATTTGAAGTTTTCACCGCATGTGCACGGTTTTAAACACTTATATTACGATTGCTCATTACATATTTAATGTTGTTCATGTTTTTGCCATAATTCTAATTCTATGGTATTCACTCAACTTCTCTGTCCGCGAGTCTTATACGATGTGTATGCTAAATGCCTGCCGAACGTAGATGGAGTAAATAGTACAGTAGGCGGTACTAAAGTTTCCCTTCGTCAGATTCGGGGGTTTTAGTTTGTGTGTCTCCACTAAGCTCTTGTTGAGACGGATTTTCTTGTGATTGGTTCTCGGCCAGTAACTTTTCCATCTCCTCCTTGTTAGCACGATGGAAAAAACCACACTGCAAGGAAACCAACAAAATGTTGCGAAAATGATAGTTGTCCTTGAAAACTGATAAAGCAAAGCAAAAATAGCTATTTTGAAATCAATAAGTTTGATAACACCCACAGTAAAAATCGGCAAACCTCTGCAACGTGAGCAATAAATCAAAATATGGCGTGTAGTGCGCGCATGTGCGTGCGAGCACGCGGAGTGCAATTAGACACTTTCAATGCACTCCGTATATTTCACTTCTCACTTCCCTGTTTGGTTCGGAACTGCTTATTAGAGTGTATAAATAACGCATAATACTTCAATTTGTCATGTTTTCGAACTAAAATTGCTCTTGATGTCCAAGTCCATTAGAAGTTGACTACAGGCCTTTTTTCCGAAACTGATCGGCACATTCTGCGGATCCCGTCACCATGCTTACATGCATCGTGTCAGCAGACATCGGCTCTAACTATGTAGTAACTGTATAATTGAGCCAATTACATCTGTGTGACAGACCATGGTCAGGCCTGTCAAATCCCACAATTTCTGAATCGGAAAAAGGCCTGTAGACAACTTCTAATGCGGTATCAGATATGAATTGCGGCGTCTCACCGATTGACTAAGCGGTGGAATGTCCATCTCGGGCCTTACTACTGACTACCGATCAGTTCGAAAGCGTCTGGAAATCTGGTAATACATAATACACTTACTTTTGACAAAATAAACACAATGATTGCGAGTAGCCCAATCCCTGCAACAGTGGAGACTATTAAGATCCAGGGTGCAATTGGCTGTATCACCTGTGTTATGTTCTCCGCTGTTACGGTAGTTATCAGCTGAAGATCAAACGGAAGAGAATTTACAAATTAGGTGTACGAGGTCACCAATATCTAGCATGTTAGGCGTGTTCAATATACAGAGCAAGATTGATACAACCTACTCATTGACGAATGGTGCATTTTTGCGCTAATTTCTACAATGATTACATTTCTTAGTGCATATCCAGGTATTTCTGAATTCCTGTTCATGGAAGTAAAACAAATGTCATACGTGCAATCGCAAAACGACGCAATTTAATCGTTGGAACCGATGCATATCATGACGCAAATGATTGTTTTTCACAACCATTTTCGTACTAATGCATTTCATTATGCAATATACGGTGCATTGCACGACCAATTTAATGACGTAAACGATGCCTTTTACTACGACACGGCACACATTTTGCTAACATTGCACAAATCACCATTTACACCATGTACTTTATTTCAAAACGCCAGTAGTAAAATTTGAAATTTGGGAGATTGAAAAAATAAATACTATAAGGTCCCAGTCCTTTTTATAGGTAGGCATCGTAAATAGCATCATCAGAAAGAGAAGATTTTTTCTTCTTCTTCTAGAATCACATACAGAGCCGTGAAAGTATCTTGTTCAATGTACACAGCAATCTTCTTATATGCCCGGCATCATGGTTACTCGACAGGCTGTAAAGGTATTGCATGCTTAGTACCTGTATTGGAACAGTTCCGTACAACCACGGTAGCCGCGGCACAGTGGCATAGTTACTGGCACTGTGGAGCTATTTCGGTGGTACTTCAAACGCTATGAACAGTGATCATACATGTACAGCGCTTTGAGCCATTTGGAAAAGGCGCTATATAAATACTAATTATTATTATTATTATTATGTACAGGTAGACCTGCATAGGTACTGTGAAAATGAGGAAAATGACTGTGTATGACGTGATATGTTGAAGAACCAAAGGAAAAACCTACTTGTATTTGATCAGGCTTGTGATTGTCTGGCTGCATGAATCTTTTGGATGAATCGACCACTTTGACAGATGCGTGAGATTTCAGGTCGGAGACTCCCAGGCTGTGCTGGAAATGCAACATATTCAAAGTTGAATATGTATCTTAAGCTTTTAATGCTGATTCCTATCGAAATCGACATGTCACATTAATGTTCATAGTCCATGTGTAAGAGTTGAGTCTCAGCGATTCTTAAAAGTAAAACAAATTGATTTAGATTTAAAAAGAAAGAGATTCAGTGTCTCGTTGAAATTAAGACCTAAACGAAGATATTGTGTGAAGTTCAACAAACTAATTCAATGTGATCTAAGTTTAGCACACAAACGACCCAACATTAGGATTAAGGCAATACATTTTTAATAAGATTTAGATTTCGTGTTTACTGTTTAGCCCTTTTTTTCAAATGTTCCACAACTCATGTTGATTATTTCGTCAATTTTTTTGGGAAGATATTCACATTTTCCACCAATTTGAAGCAATCAGAAGAAGTATTTAACAATTCCCTATTGTTGGCCTAAGTAAGCTTGTAGAACTTGTTTTGGCGTACCAATAAAGCCAATAAACTTACTTGAATAAACGAGTATTTCCATAGTAAGGCATGTATCTCTATGACGACACTGTCCGAGACGCGCAAAGGCTGTATATGACACGTTACTGTCACGCATGAAACGCTGTTACAATCCTATATAATAACAAAATGTCACACATTGATCTAAGTTAAAACATCTTCTTGTGGGATCTAGATACGATACAGATAAGTTGATCCCAACTGAAAATGAGTAAAACCTGTGTAAAATATCATCTACGTTGGCGTTTTTAAAGTAATTTAAAGGACATTCTTTTACCTTGCATGGTGTCAACATGTAATATTGGCGGAGAGTTAATGGTGTAGGGTTTTCTTATAAATGAACCATTTTGTGATATAAAACAATGTTTCCAAATAGTAATTGAATTACAAAGGTTTGACCCTGGATTTAAATTGCACATGCATTGATCAAATATAACTTGTAGCTGCAGCTGGTCGCCTGTTTTGGGAATATGTGGAGACAAATTGGTCACATTTCTGGGGGTCATCCGCGTGGAAGTCCGGCATCTAACTGATTGCGCCATGGAGTCATCATGAAAAATCTTTAGATTTGCTTCGCCATTTGATTGCAAAAATGATTGTCCTATTAAATGAAGCTGATTTTGCGTAACCGACTAACCACTAAACGTAACACAAAGTTGCAAATATGGCTTGTATCTACCTGTCGCTTATACAATATTAATTGGATTGCATTATCCACACTTACCAAGTTATAAGCACCCGAGTCATAGGTTAGCTCGGGGTAATCGCCCCCAGTATTGGAGCCATCCGTAGATGGCGACGATTCCTCATCGTCCCATCCATGGTGTGTCTTCAATTTGACGGATTGCTCTAGAAGAACGTCCCTCATATTACATGCTTCAATACCCTCCATAGCCTGCAATTAGTAGTTATACTTATCGTTTAGTAAAATAGGTGTAAATACTGCAATTTCAATTTGTATTGGTTAACACGTTTGAAATCTGATCCATATCGTGTAAACATGAATGCCATAACACACGATATATTCAATTTGGCAGACTTACCGCGTTACCAAGTATTTGCGCTATTATCTAAAAGGTTTCAAATTTATCACTGTTTTGGAAACAATTGTAGGTTTTTTTGCTCACCCTGTATATTAACATACCCGAAAAGAAGAATAGTCCGTGAAAGAACCTTAAATTTGCTAATTTGAAGGGATGGAACATAGGGGACAACTGTAAGATGACAACCACTTACAACTTACAACTGTAGATCAGCCAATTCCCATTTTTCATTCTCCATGGTATAGTTATGTTGACGGATGATGAGTAAAGTATGTAGCTTGAACCACGGTTCCTAATCTATCAAGTATATCATGTAATACACTATTCCTTACCTTGAGTTCTGTAAGGTAGATCAGCCAATCGCCATTTCTCATTCTCCATGGTATAGTTATGTTGACGGATGATGAGTAGGGTATGTAGCTGGGACCAAGGTTTCGAACCTATCAAGTATAATGAAATACAAACATTTACCTGTCCATTTTCCGTATCTTTGTTTATATTTTGTACTTGTTGTTCCTTTTTGTTCAGCGCACTGGGTCTTGCGACGGAGTGCACTTAATAAGCGTAGTTTATATAAAAATTAACCATCGTGCAAATCGTAATGCACGTGTATCCATATACATGTTTTTTCACTTTGATCTAATATATGAGGTAACATTTACAATTTTGAGTGAAGATTTTGTACGTGGTATGTCATACTGAATGTGCTATTCATGTTGTATGTGATATGCATGTCTCATGCAGGTGATAATAATGTGATATTCTTGTCACGTTTGTGATGTGCAAAGCATGTAACCCAGTGGGTGGAGAACTCAATGCCGTATCATATTATATGTTATGTTATGTCATGTTATGTTATGTTATGTTATGTAATGTTATGGTATGGTATACAAATATTTAATGCCAGAGAGTGTGATAGTAAAAATTATATAATGATAGGCCTGATTTCAGCCATGTGATAGTTTTTACTATCATTATGGCTAGGTATTAAATTTGTGATATCATTATATAAAACAAATATTGAATACCTTTTGCTCGTGCAATAGTAAAACTATATCACTCTGTCCAATTTTGATTGTTCCATCACACTCGGCTGCGCCTCGTGTAATGGAAAAATCCAAATTTGACCTCGTGATATAGTTTTTACTATCACACTCTCCAGCATTCAATATTTGTATACTATATCACGAGGTCAAATTTGGATTTCACAATTGGACCGAGGGATATAGTTTTACTATTGCACAAGCAAAAGGCATTCAATATTTGTATTATATAATTATATCACAATTTTAATATCTAGCCATATTGATAGTAAAAACTATCACATGGCTGAAATCAGGCCTATCATTATATAATATGTTATGCTATGCAATGCTATGCTATGCTATGCTATGCTATGCTATGCTATGCTATGCTATGCTATGCTATGCTATGCTATGCTATGCTATGCTATGCTATGCTATGCAATGCTATGCTATGCAGCAGTCACTTAAAATGTAGCAGTCACCTCTGCATGGTATTTCGCCCTACCAACAGCCAGGGCTGGAATACGACATTCTTATATTATGTTAATATTCTATCACGTCGAGTGTGGCACAATGTTAAAGAAAACGTGTAATATAGCCTACAATTTCCATTTTCTTAACCGTTGTATGCATTCTGACCGACACATGATATTTGTCACGTTATGAATGTTTATCATACGAAGGGATCCTTACCTCATACATAAATACAACAGACGGACCAATGGTACTCTCGTTCAGTGCCTTTTCCCTCTCATTACCTCCTTCTTCTAAAACACTGTTATTATTGGAGACAGATATAATTCTCCCCATCTCATCTGTTTGTGGGCCACCAATACCCTCTTTTTTGTTGTTTGGTGCTCCGATGGCTTTGTGGTATTCAATAGTTTGAACCACATGTTTGAGGTCTTCCAGATACTGTTGCATCCAAGATGGCCCGGTGTGTTCTTTGTCGACTTTATAAACAACTTGCTCAGGAAGGGACGCACTGGAAACACAAACGTTAAAAATGGAGATGATTTTATATAAGCTGTCACTACCAACATTTTGTAGTTACTGAAACTAATTAAAGTGCTATAATCATTGTCATATATTCTCAGTCTCAAAGATCTTAAAGCCCTATGACTGTAAAAATGCGTCGACATTTATTTTCTTGACTACTGTCACAGTCAAAGAAGCCGCGAGCTTATTCCCTATAGTTCTTCAAAGTAAAATGTGTCATTGAACTGATTCCAACCCACGTATACTTCTGGAGGTAAACATGTTTTGTTTTGGATGGGTGAAAGACTGCAACAAAGTGGGCCCACTTTAACACTTTCCACGCGGCAGGCGTCTGCAGACGACATTCAAAAATGTCACAAAAGTTTCAAAAATGTCAAAATTGTTGTATTTCATTAACATATTGGGAATCACCATGTGAAATGCATTAAAATAAGTATAAATATGTCTAATGTTGGTTCAGTAAATCTTGAGATAGATTTTGACAGGTGAAAAGGTTTCGGAAAAATCTGTTTTGTATATGGTAACATAATAGCAGCGTGAAAAGTGTTAAATATGGCATGTGAAGTCGATAAAGCATGGATAATACTCCTTGACAAAGTGGTCTCCCTACATTATAATGCAATATTTGCTAAGAACTAACGATTCTAAATTCTAATCTAACTAAATTCACACCAACCGATAACAGGTGCTAAAACCATACTCAGTTAAACGACTCTTTTCAGAGCCACTTTATAAATTATTCTCACCCGCTAACGATTACATCAGCAAGCAATACGACTGGTATACTCGGTTCCACCTCATTATCAAACATTGTCTCATTTGCCTCGACGCTTGATGTTTGTACTGCTACTGTGAAATTCAGAGCATCCCTCATTGATAGCATAGAAGTCACATCAAAGCTTAATTTGAAATGCACCTTGAATGACAAAAATCAAATGAAAGAATAAATTTACTAGAGAGCTCTAGAGGTGGTGTCGCCCGGGGTGTTGTGTGTTATAAACAAATAGAAATAAATATGTAGACATTTATGTAATAATATTAACAGATTTAGATGGGTGAAAAATAATGAAAATGCTCTGCTTGGGAAAACACGGCAATGTTTTTAATCAAAAGTACAAAGCGCCCTCTTCAGATAACATATAGAAATGCTGTGCGTTTTAGAAATGCAGTCTGGAAAGTAAATGCCCCCTGCAATAAGCAAATAAAGTCAATGTAATTCAGTATGGGTACATTATAATATGTACCGATACATTTATAATAGGTACGCACGCCTACGTATATTTTGCAATGTCCAAATGCATTGTTATTCGAAATATAAAACAGCTCAAATTTATTTGGAAAAGTGAAATTAGCCCTCTTTATAAATAGATATTATTTATAAAAGTGTGCGTGTCTTACATATGCACATAATGTACATACTCATTTGCTATGTTGTATGTTTTGTTATTGTTTTTATTATTAATAAATGTTCGCTTTAGATAACAAATCAATCACACCAGAATGTACACAAATCACATCCCTTAAGGCCCTGTCACACCATAACGTATCGCCTCAACGTATGCCAACGTATGCGAAATATCGAAAAATACGTTGGTGTACGTTGGTGTACGCTGATATAAGTTAGGGGTACGTTGGGGATACGTCGTTTACGTTAAGAGCACGCTGTGATACGCTGTGACAATTTGGACCACGAAAAAATATTGAGCATGCTCAAAATTTCTCGACGTACTCAACGTGTTCTTAATACGTTCTGCATAAGTTCCCGGTAAGTTTGTGGTACGTTAAATATACGTTGACATACGCTGACATACGTTAGTGGTACGTTACTCGTAAGTTGGTATACGTTGATGAACGTAGGCTGACGGGGAAACGCACAGCCAACGTAGTGATAACGAGTTGATAACGTATATGTGCCGTATGTCTAACGTATGCCTGACGTATTTCCAACGAGTTTCGACGTATTCTCACGTATTCACCTAATGCCGGGCGATCGTGTAAGGCCATGTCACGTATCCATAGCGTATCCATAGCGTATTGAACGTATACATTGCGTATGACTAACGTATTGATAGCGTATCACTAACTTATAACATACTTATGACAGCGTATCACAGCGTATGACTAACGTATGCTTAACTTATAATTAACGTAGCGTAGCGTATTCGTAGCCTATGATGATGGGTTGATGTGTTCAGGACGACAGACCATGAAGAAGTGAGGATGAGATACTCAAGGGACCTATTTATATACTCAAACCCTCCATAAGTTCCCAAAACGGCGAATGCGCGCTAGCTGTACGGTAGCCCTGTCACACCATGGCGTATCGCCTGAACGTATAACAACGTATGCGAAATATCGAAAAATACGTTGGCGTACGTTGGCGTACGTTGGTGTACGCTGATACAAGTTAGGGGTAAGTTTAGGATACGTCGTATACGTTAAGAGCACGCTGTGATACGTTGTGAAAATTTGGAACACGTCGAGCCCGCGAAAAATTATTGAGCATGTTCAAAATTTCTCGACGTACTCAACGTGTGCTTAACTTACGTTCTGCATAAGTTCCCGATAGGTTCGTTGTACGTTAGACATACGTTTACAAACGCTGACATACGTTAGACATACGCTGACATACGTTAGAGGTACGTTAATCGTCTTAAGTTATTGGTTGGACATATGGATTTACCCTTCTAGATATTTTAATAGTTATCATCTAGGCTGTGTTTTCTTGAACTGGCAACACTTGTCCCGCCGTGTCCGAAACTCAATTTCTGCAACGGCATAAGTCACGTGTTCGTTGTACGCCGAGAATACGCTGAGGATACGTCGAGCACGGCAGACATACGCTATGAATACGTTGGTCATACGCTCGCCGATCGCATACGCTATGATACGCTGTCATAAGTTTGTTATAAGTTAGTGATACGCTATCAATACGTTAGTCATACGCTATGTATGCGTTTAATACGCTATGGATACGTCCATTCCATCACCGATGTTGACGCAATTCGTTGGGAAGTTGGACGTTCTTGGACGTTCTCGGACTCTGACAATTTTCGAGCTATTTTTTGAATACGTCGGCATACGTTCAGGCCACGTTCAGGCCATACGCTATGGTGTGACAGCGCCTTTAGAGAGGAATTATTTTCAAGACGCCCTCGTTTGACTTGCGTGTTGCTTTACTTTAAGAAAAAAATGTGATTCTAAGCGGATTCGAACCAGCAGCAGCATAGCAATCTTTGCATTCATAGACAGCGCTCTTATCGATTGAGCTACGGAGGGAACTGCCAGAGGAGCGCAAGATTATAATCTATAGGTATTACATTCTCAAAATCGATTACTGGTGTCACTATAATAGACGATTTAGTTAGCCGATTTTAACGATCTATACACAAAATTGCTGAGAAATCGACGAAGCTCAACGCATGGTAATACATGAAAATTAAATCTGATGAAGACAAATTAGGAAAGTTTAAGCAGCTGCTGTATTTCTTCTGATGAGCGATTCTCCACGAAAATGTTTAGCGTTGAAGTTCAGTATTTTCTTCATCCAATGCGTCAATGATCTAAGATCTATCATTGGTGAATTCTCTAATTTAATGTCATCTTTCATTGTTTCAACACCTGTAGCGACCTATGTTTATAACATGTAGGCCTGTGGTCGTATAATTGTCATCCATGAATAACGCCCCCAGGCTCAACACAGCTGAATTTTGTTGTGATAAAGAATCAACAGAGGGCGGTTGCTATTATGTCCCAAATTTCAAATTTCTAAGGGATGTGAAATCAGAAGGATTCACACCACTAAACAAATAATGGAAGAGTCCACGAAAGGCTTGTTGAATTGGTTGGGATGACACTCGTCTAATTGAAATATATAAAAATGCTTCAAAAATAGTGTTGTTAGCCAAACTTTTGATCGGATGATTATTAAATGAAGATTATCAAACAATATCAGTGCAAATTTTCTTCTTTGACCAATTTTTTATGATTTTTTAGTCATTTTAGAGACTTCAGATAATTGATTAGAATTGCTTAGACCTAGGCTAGGCCTGGGCAATTTACAAACATGTGTATCTTTGACGGCGCATATCTCGAAAATTTTGCCTTGAACTTATATTTTTTTGTTGTTTACAGGAAAGCCAAGACCATGATCTTCACACAGAATGCAAAGTTGAAGCAACCAGTTGCTTTATAAGCGAGAAAATGGCGAATAATCATGGTCCATTTTACACAGTAAGCAATGGGGAATTTATTAGTGGTGTGTACTCAGAACCCTCGTGAATCTACACACTCTTCAACACATGCATGACCCACCTTGCTATAGGATACCATAGGATTACCCAGTCTGCACTGGAGACCATCACAGTCTACCAAAGGATCACATGGAAATACACCACCCTGTTGAAATACAAATCAAGATTATCTAAACTCCTCTATTCAATCAACGAGTTGTAGTTTAATTTCGTGATATACACTAATATTGTGTTTCATATCAACGAAAAGTTGATGTGTTTCTCTTTCTAACGATGCCTCATTCGTATAAATTACATGTTTCAGTGTTCAGCCACCTGTTCCAAAATGTGTCAAATTCACCACTATTTCGTGCTCAAAAGAACAACTGTCATGTTCCATGAAGTGTTACATTGCAGACTACAGCATTGTGAGAGATGCTGTAACAGCTGCTGAATTTTGAGCCCAAATAGTGATGATTTTGTAACTCCCCGTATTCGCCAGCAAGTGTCTCAGCGCTGAAAGAAATAATCGTTACAAATGGTATCATTGTAAAGATAAAAAATGTGTGCAACACACTATGAACATCAACATAATAAACGAAAGATGGCGATTAAAGAAAACATTCCGAGCTTTCCGAGTTGACTAATTCCATTCATATAATCATCACTGCTTGTTGGTAGGCCTATATCCTATTGAGGTTTTCATGAGAATTGATGTATTCATGAAGTACACCTGTTAATATTAAGGGGTTCGAATCTCATGTACATACCAGGATGGGTTCGAATCCTATGTAGATTACATCCGGTGGATACTTAACAGTCAAGCGTGCTTGATGAGCTTCTTCCCTGTCATTTTTTACTAGGATGTCCAATTTTATCTTGGATTGTTCCCCGAGGTACAAAACATTGATTCCACTGGACAACGACAAGAGAAAATATAAAAAGTTACAAAAAACTGTCAACAATCACCATTCATTTGATATTCCAAAGTTCAAAATTTAAATTTTGGCGAGCCCTTTTAAAAATATTTAGATAGTAACATGATGCGGATAATGAAGTAGACTATCGAGTGTCCAGCAAATCCACAGGAAATCTGAGGAAATATTATGTTCTTTCATATTTCAATTAAAAAAATTAAACGCTTTGGTGAACTCAGACCGTATAATTTGTGAACCTGGCATATATTTTCTTTCACAAATGTATGACTTTAAAGTGCATTTATCAAGAAGCAAAGTCTCTTTAGAACATTTCTTTTTAGTAATATTCTTAGCATGTGAAATATTATCATCTGAACTATTTATTTCTACAGTGTTTTAACCACATTTGGCTCATTTAATATGTCAGGAACCTGTAATAAATTACAACTATTCCTTGCTTGTAAAACTCTCACTCCGTGTCATCACGCTACCGTATATTGGCCCTATTTCATAAAAGTTAAAGAAAATTGTTCTTAAATCCTGAATCATTATTAACTTAAGAAGATTCTTACCTTCTATTTAATAAAGCAACTTAAGCTAAGAAGTACATCCTTTTCCTTTTAAAGTCCCTTAAACTTAAACAAACTTAAAAAGAGGTCCGAGGATATCTTGAGTTTACTAAGAAATTCTTCTTAGGTAATATTCTTCTTTTCCTAAGAAGAATTGAGTAGGTACTTTTCTTAACTTAACAACTTAAGATTAATAGGGCCCAGGTCAATTACTTTTCAAAAGGACGGTATAATCGAGGCATATTGAGTAATTGAGTAACACAATGAGAAAGAAAGTTACAACTTGCAAAACTTACACGCGCAAACATAACCCTCGTGTTATCCAATATCCAACACCAGATGGCAGCTCTCATTCATCCAGCCAATTAAGAGCCAAGAGAGGGGGGGGGGGGGGGGCAAACATGATTTTTTTTTGTCTTATAATGTGCCGAAATGAGCGCTAAAATAAAATTATTTAGTGCATAATATTACCTGCTAGTCTCCAAGAAACTGGCAACCTGCATATCAGTCTCGCAAATACCATCATCACCGCAGTCACGTACGAAGGCCGCCTGTTTGTTACAAATAGAGAGAAATCCAATTTATATTATAATTCTGTTATCATCATACAAACTTTACGGTATCACTATCGCCAAGTTTACAGCAAATATATAGCAAAATGATGATTTGCTGTAGACAAAGATGAGTACCAAAAGTCAAACGATCACACCTTGCAGAGAAGACAATCTTATAACTCAAATTTTTCTCACAACTCGAAAACCGATTTAATGGGGGGGGGGGGGGGGGGGGGGGGGGGGAATCGTAATTTGTTAACACAAGGTCACTTACAATGATGGTGATTTCTTTAAATGAAAGCCCTACTACGAGTGGTAACCTTAGACTTGATCTTGAAGTGTTTGAAGGAATACAACAAGATCTTTAACCAGCATGACACAATTTTTCTTTTCAACAAGTTTAATTATACTCCACCAACCCTACCCCTCCTTGTGTGTATCCTTTCGTCGTTGTAAGTGTTCCATTTTAATAGGAACGTATCACTAACCTCCTTGGTTATAGTATTTGGGTAATCTTGGTTGAGTACTAGCGGTAGTCCACTGGACTGATCTACTCTTGATTCTGTATGTAGATTGAAGGTACTCTGGAATGGTATGATATTCAGCAAATCACGTACATCTGTCTGCAAGAATAGAGTGTGAAAGTGTAGAGTGTAATGCAGACTGATACAGACTCAAAATAGTCAGGTCACGTTGTCAAAAAAAACCCATTTTGGTTAAAATGTGTCTATTCTTAAATTGAATATAAACATGTAAACACTTGTTTTGTGCTTGGTAATATTTTCGTAACAATACCCAATTGTTGTATGCCAAAATTACAACTAATTTACGAAAAGGTACAAAATCTAAAGTGTTCGAAAGGTTACAATTGAACTAGGTTATATTGTTTATATTGCCAAATTAGTTACACAATTCGTATAAATAGTATCATATTTTAGCTTAGATCTAAAAATAGATCCTCTGACTACCCCAGTCCAGCGTCCGTCTGATATATGTGCTGTGTATCATAGAGAGCTCATTTTGAGGATCTGTGTTGAAAAACATGTTGTTTTAGTATTTTGAATCGTATTATAGCTCTGATAATCAGAGCTACTTTTATCTTAGCTATATAAAACAATACTGCCACTTAGCACCACATTGCTCACAAAACATATTTAAATTAATCGTACAAACTATGTCAGCCTTATAATTATTGGTAATAACAAAATGCCATGAATTGTTTTATTTTTAAATCGCGTGCTATAATTACACTTTCACAATGATTCCGTGGAACAAGTTGGATTTTTATTTATTTTGGGGTAATGCACAAATCCATCACTCATATTCATAAAGGGATAACCGATCACGGTGTTTGTAAAATACGTACACGCGTAGACGCGTACGTACGATTGTACAGTCACGTACGGCCTCTGTGCATGTAATGTACTTCACAATGGTAGAAGATACCGCCTATACATTTTTGTGTGCACTCAAGCTTATACACGGTGTTTTATATTATCTGACCAATTTCAATTCTCCTTAATACCACGTGGCGAAGGCGGCTTTAAAGCCCTGCGGGGCTCAATCTAAATTGGACCCTCAATCGACCAGCAGTGGTTAAGATGGGAGCCCCATTCCCCTTTGGTGCTCCGCACGTCGGGTCTGTCCCTTGTGCCCTACGGGGGACAGACCTTAGGTTCAAGCTAAAGCTACGGTTTCATTTTCTGTTTTCAAATTTATATAAAATCAATGACATCGAAACCTGAATACGTTGACTTACTCTGTAGTAATTTAAAAAAAGGATAAGATAAGAGGACACATGTTCATACTGAAAGCAGAAATTACAGTAACGACTCGAAAAACAACATATATTAGAAAGAAGAAGTAATATACACGTAAAAGATCCATGAGACATTGTAATTAAATGGAAAGATAAACAGTAAAGACTCTATTAAGACACAAGTATTACGGAATATGGAAAGGAGAAGTTCCAATAAAATGGGGCAGTTCCTCATTTGAGGATATCGATTGCAATTTGAAACGTTTATACGTATGTATTATGACCGACGGGTGTCGCAAACCGTAATGTAAAATTTCCTCTATAATATATGAAATGATCAGGAAACAGACATTGTATGGAAAGCAATCGTTACTATGTGAAACTTAGCCTATTTTATTATTCATACAATCTGAAAAATCGTATATCCATCGAATTCGATATAATTATCTGAAATTCCCCCAATCAACCAACACACGTAATGACGACTATTTTAAATGTCCTTGTAGACCTACCATTTTTTAAATCAGTAAAATTACTCTTTGATTAATGTGTGTCCAATTTTAGATTGAATATAAAAGTGTCAATACTTTATCATAAATTGCTGAATCATTACAATACACAATTGCAGGTCAATGTTACGACGTATTTATGAAAAAGTACGAAATAATAAAGTGGTCACTTCAATGCTCACCAAACATATTCAAATTAATCATGTACAAAGTATTTCAGCCATGCAATTATTGGTCATACCAATATGCCATGCGTTGTTTTATTTAAAAATTACGAAATGCCCGTATCTCTCATACCAAATAACCTATTTGAACAAAATAAAAATTAGGTTAAAGCTAACAAAATTCAGTTGTTATTTATTGTATCAATTTATGGTTTCAAATTGGTTTTAATTGGTTTTAAGAATTAGTAAAATCGGGATCTGAATATTTTGACTCACCCTGTATAGAGAATTACAACATGTTCAAAAACATGATAATAATGAATTACCTTAAGATATGCTGTGTGTTCTACGCAACTTTCTTGTTCACTATTAAGCGAGATGTATTTCACCACCTGGTAGGACACAGCGCCCGCTACGTTCTGATCGTCGGTGAATAAAAACCGTGACGATAGACCCTGATTGGTTCGCTGTATATCAGACCCCAGTCTATAAATAAAATCTGTACAGGATTCATACATGAGGTATATCAAAGTTGAACAGAAGAGTCATCGTGAAAATGACATATGAAAAGAATTGTCATCGTGAAAATAACACATGAAAAGAATCATTGTTGAGAAAATGTGATATATAAATAGAATTGTCATTGTTGCAATGATATATGAAAGGAATTGTCATTGTGATAAGGATATTTGAACAGAATTGTCATCGTGAAAATGGTATACTGTATTAACTGATTCATAGCATTCTCCTGGCTCTTGCGACATTTCGTTGAAATGTTTTATTTCACGTATTAAATACATTTACGTGATATCTTCACTTACTTACGTTTCGATTGACATTTTCACGGCTCTCGTACTAATATTTCAAAGACTTTTCTAGTTATGAAAATTCCAAAGCTTTACGACTCTCATTAAATCTCATTAAACGTGGTTTGAAAGAAATTCAGGACTAAAATGTTTGTGTTGGAGGGTTTTTGAGTGACATTGTTACAGTTCGAATATGTGATACAGAGAAAAACATATCCATGAAGAAACAATATCGTGTGTATATGACGACTATTATTTCAATCGAAACAAATGGTTGAAATATTTGTTAAATGTACTCACATCTGTTGGCATAAAAAAAATAATTCAGGGGACATATTTTAAATTCAGGTTCATCAAGACGATTTCTTGAGCAAACCAAGCATGCTGCACTTTCATCACATGTCACTGATTTCTGTCATCCAGTGTCTACTGGTTCCCATTGACATTACATTGCAAAGAAAGGCTTATCATTTTGTTAAACGAGGGTCTTTAAGGCAATCCTGCTGCAAGTAGTACAATTGATATGACTTGATCTTCTCTTCATATCTAGGGCCAAATTTGCCTATATGTACCAAGGTGGAAGTCAAAACGACCTCCAGCTGTTAATTAACACATGTTTGGCTGTTTGATTGGGAGAAAAGCCCTGTTGCCAGTGTAGTGTTGCCCGGGTGTTGCTAAGCATGCTGGACTGCACAAGAAATCTTCTTTGGGTTCAAAGATGGGGATTTACCTCTTTCGGCAGGTACCCGATGTCCTGTATATCGCAAACAAAGCTCAATACGTATGCATGGCACCTTCTTACTGTCTAGATAACATAATGTTGTGTTACCACGAGGACTCAATATTTCTGGGTTAAGATGTAATCTCTGCTCCACTGTCAGGACTGGCTGAGATCTGTTTTTTTTTATATGTACAAAAGTGAGACCATAGTTTTTTCCTGCCTATTGTTCCCTATAACTTTATAATTCTGTGTCGTTTTGGAGGATCGAAACGTCAGGCCCTCTAATATTTATTACATTACTTACACAAGCTTTTTGTGTAGAAAAGCAGTGTGCAATCAGCTGTTACATTTAATATAACACATTTATGATTTTAATTTTTTTGCCACAATGTTGAGGATTGTACAATGTACGTCTGAAATACACTTTTTTAATTTATTGTTATTTGTCTACTGAGTGTAAAATGTACATAAGGTATTCATTTCAATTAATATTAAAATGTAGACGCTTGAAAAAGACAGTTACAATCTGTTTCAAACGAAAGTTATCTGACAAAGATGGTTGCAAACGGTTACAAACAAAAACTAAACTAGACACATAAATCATTTTAGAGTTATAATTGAAGCACTTATAAATAATTGCCTTTAGACCATTTCTAAGGTGCAACAATCATGAAAACTGTAAACGAAACTCATCATCTTCCCTCTCATATTCAGTGTCCCATATTTAATATCGCAACGATAATGAGCTATAGTTTAATCAGTTCCAAATTGGCGAGAAATGTTCAGTTTTTATCGCTCTGCGCGCTTAAGTAATCCAGGCGTACGCGAGCGAGTATGGCCACACACACCATAGACTAATTACTAATGACACACACGCGGTTTTAGACGCGCGTCATACATATGATGCACAGTGTGCTTGTTCAGTGTCCCATATTTAATATCACACTGATTATAAGCTGGGTTGTATAACCTCAGTGACCCATGCAACTTCCCTTCACTCTTTTGTATACAAATAATGACCATCGTCATCATTGTCTAACTTGTCTAATGACCAAGTCAATAGTTTCCCCAATTTTTCATCATGGGACCCTACTTTACATACCTGTAATATACCACCGTGGAATTTTGATGAGCGCCCACGACTATATCTGGGTAACCATTACCGTCCATATCCATTCCACCATTTATAGAACTGCCAAAACTAGCAAGACCTACATTCACGGATTTGCCTGCAAGTCTCTGTTTAAGCACGATGATAGAATGGTGAGAAAAACTATACTGTTCTTATTTAGATTAAAATATGATGGTTTTGCGAGTTATCCCTGGAGTTCAAAATTTAGCCTCGGTTGTACCATGGCAGGTAAATTCTTATTACCTGCCATGGTTACACATGTTCTAATATGAACTCTTTTTTGTCAATAAGGAAAATTGATCATAACCAATTTGACATATCTTAAACGATGCTGTGATAGTTGTACCAACCATCAAAAGGACAGGCAAAATATGTGTCATTGTTATTTTATAGATTGCACGGTTTTTCTAAAAATTCTGTTGATTTCAGCTAGGTGAGAAAAAGAAGAAAACAATTATAACAAATTTCATTTGGGATACCGTAGCAACCTAGTAGCGTCGAAAATAGCAGACGTCGGAATCGGTATTCCACCAATATAAGTTATTTACGACTAATCTCTTTCAATTTAAATTACAAACCTGCGCATATTGTGTCTTGATTCCTAGCGGTGATCCATGATAGATGTATACTGCTCCCGAGTTAGAATCTTCAAAAGGAGCACCAATGGCAACATCTAGAAACAAATCAAATATTTAAAATAAAACGTCACCTAACCTACTTTCGACATGCCCATGTTTTTTTTATGTAAGAATCGTTTGATGGTAACTATTCAGTGAATAGCTGTTTCAAATCTCAAATCTTTGAGCTATTACATTTGAAATCCATACACCTTCATTTCAAATGAGGTTACCGGCATGAGAGACCATTTGAAATCTACACTCCCTGTGTAAAAAATTAAAGGTATATTATGTGATCTTTCCAGGGAACGCCCTCAACATCGACAAAAAATTGAAAGCAGATTTTCTTGCAGATTTACATTTCTGATCATAAATCGTACATACATTCCAAGTTACAGGGCGATATGATTCTTAATTACTTCAAAATGATGGTTTTAGAGTGAAAATAAACTGTCGGGTTAACACGACAGTTTATATTTTCACTCTAAATTCACTCTAAAACCATGATTTTGAGGTAATTAGGAATCGTATCGCTCTGTAACTTGGAATGTATGTACGATTTATGATCAGAAATGTAAATCTGCAAGAAAATCTACTTTCTAAAAGAAATCATGAATAGAGGGCGCTCTCTGGAAAAGATCACATAATATGCCTTTAAGATCATGTCTTCCGTATGGGGTGTATGGATTTCTAATGGAAGAGCCCTTTACATACCTTGGTATCCATCTTGGTTCAAATCCCCTACGGCGGCAATCGCTGTGCCGAATCTCCCTCCAATGGCGTTATTGCCTCGGAGCTTGGGTTTAATTAATCGAAGGTTTCCCTATTATAGGTAAATTATACATAAATGAGAAAAGAAGGCAGTTATTTTTAATTGGTTTTCTGATTAAGCTTGGATACTTTTAATGTGATCGCATCACAGACCACTATTGCAGATTTTTCATGAATGTCATTGTTATAAGTATGAATACCATTTGAAGGAGACACGGCAACTCTAGACAACAGGTGTCTAAATTGCATTATCGATTCATCTAACTCATCATACTGTCAGACGGAGACCCATTTTCGCGTATTTTATCCATGTTTGTTACTTATACATACATACTACATACTACATACTGTTAGTGTTATACTGTACACAGCGCCCTATATCGGGCATTAACGGTACAGTGCCCTGAAACCTAGGGACACGAGATTTTGTGTACACAGACCGGGATGATCCCCTAATCTTTACGAAGGAGTCTGTGACCTTTTAACGTGCTCGGGTATTGCTCTTCCTATGCACGAGACCACCATTTCTTCGTGACTTCCGAACCACGAGGCAACTGAGACTAAGTACCTTGCCTAAGGATACAAACATGTTGGCCGTAGTGGGGCTCGAGCTCACAACCTTTGTATTGTGAGACCTGCGATCTATCCACTGTGTTGCTAATACTCGCGTGTGACCCATTTATTATAAATTATGATGCCTTCATGTGATGCCCATGTGTTACCTACGTGTAACTTTTCAGTACCAATGTTAGCCCCATGTGATGCCCATGTGTTCACCACGTGTGAACCTTTCAGCACTAACTTTAACGCCATGTGATGACCATGTGTTACCCACGTGCTACACATACCTCTCCCTGGTTGCTATAGACATACACCCTTCCTTCGTCCATCTTATCCGTATACAGGGGTGCGCCAATCAGGAGATCAGAAAGACCGTCATTGTTTAGATCAACAGCTGCTAGTGATGAACCAAAATATGTATTCATCTGAAAGAAATGTTTTTACCAATAAAGCGAATCTGACTAGAAGAAAACAAATCATTATTATTGAGACAATTTATATAAGATGCAACGTATCCACAAGCAACCTTTTGAACACCATCTGGATAATGTTAATTGCAAAGCAAACATATGTAATCTTATACTAAACGAAGTTGTACACTTTACTTACATGTTCTCCGTATATTTCTTTTTTCACGGCGAAAGTACGGATATCAAAGATGAAAACTTTGCCGACTTGGTACGCTCTAGGCGCACCTGTTACGCCCTCTTTGGCTGTAGGAGATGAGAAACTCCCCGATGTAATGGAGTAACCTGAGCGAAAGCGGAATGTACATGGAAAAGTAACTTTCATGAGATATATTATACACGAATGCTTTTAAAATTCATAATTGGAAAAATATAGGCCTAACTGTCACAACCAAATGAGCAAGATACAAATTCTCTGCAAATATCCCAATACAAAGCAATCTACACTGCAAAAAGGTTGCTTAAAATACGTTGCTAAAAGTACTTTTATCATCCGTTGGTTGACGTATTGATTAAAATTCATTCAATATATGTAGAAAGTTAGGCGTTGTATAAAAGTAAAAAATCCCCAGCGTTTAGCAATTCGTCGAAAACAATGTCCTTAAAATGTTGGTGGAAACTGTTTCTGTTGCTAAAATATGTTGCGTAAAAATATTCCACCTTGGCAACTGTTGCATGAGCATTGAGGACAATCACGCAACAGTTGATGCAAGTTACGCACATGTGAATTTTAGGCAACTGTTGTCCAAAAAAGCCAATTTCGTGAACTGTTGCATCAACTGTTCAGTGAATATAATTGCCTAACTTTTGAGTAACTAGAATTGTTCAACTGTTGGTGAAACATGTTATCCAACGGTGTTGGGTAAATTTTACTTAACAGTTGAGCGGTTGCATACTTGAACAACGTTGTGTAAAATGTTGAGTAAATATTTAAGCAACCTTTTTGCAGCGCAGGACCACAATAAGATGTATTCTGTCTTGACATCCAAAACGGAATACACTGACAAATAGTTTAAAATTGCCATCCTTGTTTGACATATATTTGTTTATGAATATCATTTCAACGGTGTTATAGCGACGTCACTAGCGATGAATATTGAATAGTCGATTTTTATAGCCAAAAAATACACGACATGGACATATACTGAATAGTTCATGTCATGTGATCTATTTTGCACCAAAAGAATCACATAAATATGTGTATGTATTATATAATATGGACTATTTATACCTTCATACCCAGATAGCAAGACTACGTTTGGCAAACGTTCACAGTAATAACACCATTGATAAGAGATGTCAGATATTATGTTTGAGCCTATAGTCTAATAACATGTTAAAATATATTACAGATTCACTACCGAACGGGAATAGTGTATGTAGCTCTGCTGCATCGCCTAGAATTCCCATTACAAGTTACCGGTTCACTACCGGGAGGAAGTGATGTATGTAGCTCTGCTGCATCGCCCAGAATTCACATTATTTTGCCTACCGCGTGTTGCTATACAAAAATGCTCAATATATAATAAAAACTTGACACAAATAAAATACCCAACATATGGCTATATTTGATAAATTAAGCAACAGTTGCTATACAAAAATGCTCAATATATAATGAAAACAATTCACAAATTGAGCAACAGTCACAAAATGCCCAACAAATGGTTAATTAATAATACCCAACTGTTGTGTAATTAAAATTGTGCAACTGCTGAGTAACTGGAATTGTTCAACTGTTGGTGAAAACATGTTATCCAACGGTAAATTTTACGCAACTGTTAAGCGGTTGCATACTTCAACAACGTGTAAAATGTTGAGTAAATATTTAAGCAACCTTTTTGCAGTGTAACCAGCTGAGATAACCAGTATCTCAAACCAGGTAGCAATGTATGGACCAGCCCTGGATTATGTTGAGAAAAAAACTATGCAAGAGCATAGACAGGTATTATATAACAGTTGTTTCTTCCACTTTGGTCTGCTTATATTTCATATCGATATTTTATATGTTATGATGCTAATAAGGTGATGTGGAATGCAAACTGCTCGTACTAGCATCAAAGTTTATTGTAAGGATGTATTTTTAGGTTTTTCAAACCAAACTAGATATAGTGACACAATATGTGTGACACTGTACAAGTATTATTTATTTCAAAATCGGTGTCTAAAGAGCAAACCCGATATTGACAGATTAAAAAGTATTATTGACTCAACGGCTAAAGATGACAAAAGCTATTTCTATAACACGAAACAAGTCAGCAATTTTGAAAACAAATAGAAAGGATTCATTAAATGAGCCCTACTTCCTCCTATATGATTGCATATTTTCATGTTGTTTGCATAAGGTTGTAAATAGCTCTCTCTCTCTCCCTCCCTCTCACACATGTCTGTCTTGTCTAGTATACTAGTATTGTCTTGTCTTGTCTGCATTTGTTTCATTGTCTCTTGCCAACACGTCACATTGATTTGTTTCATTGTCTTTATGCAATTTTGTGTTAACATGCTAACTTTAAAGTGTATTTTGGTATGAAATGATTTGTATGATGCACACAAAAAACAAAAACAAAACTGCTCGTAACAAAGGGAGTGTGAACGGGTCTAATGGCGCTAGGATTGTAAAGATCTGTGGAAGAGGAGGTGTCACAGGAAAGCACATTTAAGCGAACTTAATTAGTATGTTATAATTTACCTGCATATGCGTGGTCTAATTGCCCAGTAGAGTCCCAAACTGACAGATCTGCAATTTCGGGTTCTGACTTAGCCATTGAAATAACACTGCCTGCGGCCGAGAATAGAGAAAATAAATAAACGATAAATCCACCATGAACATGTGGCAGGTATGTGAAAGCATGTGCCAGAAGCGTTACTCGCATGTGATGCTTACACCATAAACAACACAATGACAGTGATGAATCTAAAGAACTGCATAATGTGAACATTTATGATATAACCCAATAGCTTTTGCAAGCTGTTATAATGTTAGCGTGTTTAATTCCGCATTCGGTAATACATGTACCCCTGTCACACATACGGCGATCAGGCCAGCAATATCAGAAATATGTATAAAACGCAGTGAGAGCGCGGAAAAATGTCCGAAATTGTCCATTTTTAAATCAAGGTCACTGAAACCCTTTCACATTCTGCTGCGATCGGGCCGGCGCTTGGATTTCGCTGAAACATTATCAAAACGCCAAGCGTTAATCATGGATCATTGTTATTTCTTCTGTATCTACTATTTTTATGTTTGAATCAACAGTGTGAATCTAATATCCTTCGTGAATTTGCTATGTACTCTCCGCGCACACGCAGATAACGTTGTGCAAACATGTTGGAAAAGGTTACTGACAAATCTGTTTTGTATAATAGTAAAACTGATAGCCGCGTGGAAAGTGTTAACAAGCACTATATCATATTGATTCAGATAAAACATCTTGCCTAGTTATCAGCCCAGTATTCTCGTATTTCGTTCACAGTTCCTTCTTACCTCTCCACAAGAAAGCTCCTGGTGCCCCTAGTAACAGGGTTCCATCACTTGTGTAATGTGCACTAGCTCCAGCTTGACACAAGTGATAGACAAACCCATACCCATACCATCTTCCGGTGGGTCCTGTAGTTTCGGGTTCAAATCAGACAACGTTATCATTGACATTAATTAACCGTGAAGTAAAAACCTAATTGTTTTATAATTATAGCTTCAAACGAAAAACGGAAATAGTTATATCTTCTTATCTTCAATGCGAGCCACTGTTTAGAAATGTATTTAAGTAATTACGAATTATGAAGTGCACGTAACCTCGGAGTAATTTTTGAGAGTGATCTTAAAATGAATGCCTATGTAAATAATATTTGTCGTTCCGCTTCGTTTGCTTTATACAAGATAGGTCGTATTCGGAATTTTCTCAATCAAAAATCTACGGAAATTCTTATTCATGCTTTTATCACGAGTCGCCTTGATCAATGTAACAGCCTCCTTTATGGTCTTCCGAACTCACACATTGCAAAATTACAGAGAATACAAAACTCTGCTGCGAGGCTTGTTACACGCACTCGTTATTATGATCACATTGGTATTCATCACATTACACCAGTACTTCAGAAGCTTCATTGGTTGCCGGTATCCTACCGTATTATGTACAAAATCATTGTTTTAACATACAAATGCATCCATAATTTGGCACCGGTTTATCTTCAAGAACTCATACAGGAATACGAACCATCTCGAAATTTACGATCGGCTTCAACACAACAACTTATCATTGCCTCTGTGTCAACTTTAACCTATGGTCATTGTCATTTCGTTATGCTTCAGCTGAACTTTGGAATCAACTTCCGCTTCACATCAAGAACTATAAAACTCTTAGCCATTTCAAATCATCTCTTAAGACACACTTATTCACAACTGCTTTTGATGATTGATTACCCTGTTTATACTGTTTTTGCATGTTCATCCACATATTGTATTATTTTTATATTGTAATGTAATTTCAGTGTTGTTAGGTTATCTGTTAAGCGCTTTGAGACTTCGGTGGGAGGCGCTTAAAAAGCACCGTTTTATTATTATTATTATTATTATTATATCAACAACAAATAACCGCATTTGCACTTGACTAAAACACTACGCAAACCACTGTCTTTGGTTTTAACCGAACAATTGATGGAGTATCTCAATGAAAAGCAAATACAATTGCCTTTGGCTAAACTACCAGGAAACCATGCGGGCAATTGCCGCTTATTCAGCTTCTGCAAATGACTTTAAATCATAATTGCTTTGTGTTTTTGCTTTCCAGAGTTGATCAATTGCCTTGTACTGGAAGCCCTATTATAATATAGCCTACCTCTCAGACATGGTATCAACTTCTTAGCACTTGTCAGTCGCAATTCAGAGTCTACGGTGTAGCATAAACCTTTCGCATATTCGAAGAGTTGGATTGAGTATCCATCATAATTAGTGATCCATCTGTGCCCACAGACCTATAATAAAGATAAATTGGCCTACAATTAAAGGGATTTATATAGAGATGTTTTAAAGACAGTGATAATCAAGTACATTAAACGTTTTTTACAGTCCTACGAACCTTGACCTCAAAAAATAAAAGTATTCAAGTTTCACATCACAAGTAGATCACGGTGTAGTCTGCTGCGTTAGACCCTTATATGTACCGATAGAGGGCTCACTCACTCAGTGGCGTACCGACCGGGGGGGGGGGGGGGGGGCAGGGGGGGCAAGTTGCCCCCCTGGATCCAAATACCGGGACGCTAAATTCCCAAGACCGGGTCGCTAAATTTGCATAAGGAAAAAAAAAAGGGCTTACAAAAAACACTGAGGAATTGGCATTATTTGTTAACTTTTGTGCTTTTTTGAGTCCACTCACTGTGACTGCTCCCCATCAAAATGCTCCCCATCCTCAGATCTTACTCTGGAGAAAAAGGATCTACTTACTTTGGATTTGACCTTTCGACCTCCGTATACTGTTACACTGCGCTACATCCAAAAACTGGGATGAATGCGTAATGAGCAAATTGTTCGTGTGGGGTTTGCGAGGGGATCAAAATTGACCAATGGCTGACACGATAAATACGAAGTATATGAATATTTATATACCGTATTCCTCGAAGTTTGAGATAATTCAAAATGGCTATTTTCTAACACTGGATAGCCGCCGTTCGGTCTAAACTTGCAGCTTTTGGAGTAAGCCTTGACATTGGTCCTCGCCCAAAATATTTTCCTCACAGATATAGTTACATTTTCGCATATGTGACTATTTCTTATCTTTCAATATCGTATAGTAAAAAAGCTTTTATACGTCCAACAGGGACAGATAATTTGACCGATTTTTACGATAAACTATAAACTCTTACACAGCCACAAACATATCGCCTTTACGTGTTTATAAATGTACAGGCGGCAAATTCAATATTAGCGCGTTTTGAAGGGGTGTGATACTATCGTGACGTGATTTATGCATCAAAAGCATCGTCCCTAGTGTGTTTAAAGCGCAGTTCTTTGGTAGATCCAATGTCAGTAGACCATGTATGGGGCGGTTCTCGGATTGGAGCGGTTTTTGGCATGGCGAAGTATTAGAGGGTGTTGTTTGATTGTGTGACAGTGAAATTACACACGGTCATACTTAGTAGACTAATCACGGTGTAGATATGGAGGGCAGGAGCCAACTTGCCACTAAACCCCACCCGCAGATTTTCCTAAAGGGAGTTAACAATTAATATTTTCGAGTACGTCATTGTTTTAATAACCGAAACCAACTGATACAATTAAAATGTTTTAACTGGATCAGTAACATTAATTTTATTTTAATAAAATAATTTTATAAATATTAAACTACAACGAAAACACTCAGATAATTCAAACTCTTTTGAGAACAAGCTTTTGCGAGATAATCGGTTTACCGAGTTTTCCTGGCAGCGTGCGATTAGTCATAAACATGAATCTTACTTTTTCATCCCCCTGAAAAGAATCCTAAGAAAACCGGATGTTTTAATGTTAATGGGCCAATGAAACGAGAGTTTCTTTGGCCGAATTAAGATTGTCTATATCTCATTACATAGTATATAGAGTATAAAATAATATCATGTCCTTACCACAACACTTCCAGTCTCACCAGGTGGTCCTTGGTAACTGTCCAGGCTGACCCCTAGCCACTGTTCATCCTTCTGCTCTCCTACCTGAATACCGTCTATAAGTATCTGTTCATTGCCTAATATTAAAAAAATAGCAAAATAAAAAATATTTTAAAAGCTTCCATGTATTAACTCTAGGAAATGAACTCCCGCCATACTTAGCCTACGCTGAGGGTATTTGGCATCACTGATGCTTTCGCTATATTTGAGATGGTATTTTGTATCATTTATGCTCTCGATGTGTTTGAGAGGGTATTTTGCATCATTGATGCTCTCGCTATGTTTGAGATGGTATTTTGTATCATTTATGCTCTCGATGTGTTTGAGCTGGTATTTTGCCGCTCTTGCTATGTTTGAGAGGGTATTATGCATCATTGTTGCTCTCGCTATGTTTGAGAAGGTATTTTGCATCATTGATGCTCTCGCTATGTTTGAGAGGGTATTTTGCATAATTGATGCTCTCGCTATGTTTGAGTGGGTATTTCTCATCCTTGATGCTCTCGCTATTTTTAAGAGGATATTTTGTATCATTGATGCTCTCCCTATATTTGAGAGGGTATTTTGCGTCGAGCAGTCTATTCTTGAGGGTTCCTTTTTTAGGATAAAGATGTTATAAGATGAACCATTTTTACTGAGAGTGTACCCACCTTCTGTATCTAACGTCACTTGTTCACATCTTTGGTTCGAAGCTGATTGAGTACTGGTTCTTCTATCGTTGATTTGACATTTAAACAGCGCTCCTGGTGACTTCTCAATCCGTCCGCTATGATGTACTGAACTACTCTTTGGGGCGCCAACTAGAATCCTATATGGGGAAAAATAGAAATAAAAATGATGAATACATGTAGTGCTTAGAATATTTCTAACTCTAACATTTACAAAAGGAAATATATCAGTTGAAAAAGTGGTCTTAGTGGGAATCGAACCATGGTCCGTCCTCTCTCTGCATTGCAAGGCATATAACCCAAGCACTAGACTAGCGAGGGGGAAACTTGACAGGACATGATTTTAATCCCTCTTATTATTACGGAATAAAGCAATACTACTGTTATGATCAGATCACATGATATTATTAATAGAGCTGCGACACACATGAGCGTCGGCCCCGGGTCGACAGTCATGTAGGTATTTCCATTACTGTATACTTACATGCAGCGATGGAAATACCTTCATGACTTTCCACCCGGGGTTGACTAGGTAGGAACTACACACTTTGTGGACTTACAATATTTCTAACCCCTAACTTTTACAAAAGGAGTGGTCCTAGTGGGGATCGATCCATGGACCTGTAGTTTCGGGTTCAAATCAAACAACTTTATCATTGACAGTAATTAACCGTGAAGTAAAAACCCAAACATAGCGTTGGGAGTTAGGGTTAATGATGTTGAATTAGCTCATCAAAACATAAAAGGATCCTTTCTTGGAGGTCTATTGGGAGGTCCATTTTCTAGTCAGACCAGGTTTAAAATTAGACCGGGTTTAACTTGTTAACTATAACATACCGATCAGTTTACTATGTATACGAAGTGGTTTCATTGAAATTATTCTAACCAATAACATTTGACTCACCATTTTCCGAGAGAATTTTCGTGTTGCAAAACTGTGTAACCAAATAAGCTCCCGCTCTCCCCTCTGAAAACATCAACCTGTCCTTCGTAGATGTTAAATCCAGATACGTGTCTAAGCAATGATATGTTCATAAAAATGTTGATATAGATGAAGATGATTATACGAACGGTCATAGACATGAAACTCATACTACTAAAGAACTCCATAGTTTATGATTTCGTTGATTTGGTTTATCTTCTAAATGTTTCGCTATTGTTTGCTCTATCCTTCATCGAAGCCAACAAATATGCATTAAACATGTTAAACGTTGAAAGATTGTTCCTGTATTTTGACGATCTTCTCTTTCGGATTGCTAAATCTCAACTTCTGAGCCACTTGTTGTTAAATGGTCATGTGTACATGTCGTTTACTCTCATCTTGATGTCTTGGACTCCTACACAATTATGACGATGATACATTCATTTTGATTACAGATTCAGATTCAATGTGTAAATATCCTTAACACGGAAAGGGGAAGTTAAAACAACTAATAAACCTAAACTAAACCCTGCTTAATTGCTATATGTATAAATACAATGTTTTATTCTTCGTTCTTGTGACTGTGATAATAAAGTAGAATCTTACAAAGCAAATCAATTAGCATATACTAGAATATATGGATTTAAATAATTTTTATAGCTAGATAGATGCACCTTAAATTGTTAGGCACATTTTGATACCAAATTTGTTGGCCTTGAGACAATGCAACGATAAGAAATTGTGTCATTTATCAATTTTTATACAGAAAAAAATGGCACTAAATCTCACTGGCTATGGCTGGTTTTGTCCATAAAATTAACATTTTCATTTTCTTGGTGGATTGTCGTGCACAGACATGGGAATCAACCAAACTATTATGTGCGGCATCATTTCAAGAAAATCAATAAGCAGATCATAATCTTGTGTACCGAGACATGGTAGCATTTATTGTTCAAAATGTTTGTTAATTTTATGGACAAAACCAGCCATAGCCAGTGAGATTTAGTGCCACTTTTTTCTGTATAAACATTGATAAATGGCACAATTTCTTATCGTTGCATTGTTTCAAGGCCAACAAATTTGATATCAATTTCTAGCTGAAAATTATTAAAATCCATCAAATATTTTTGGAAATATTCTAGTATATGCTAGGGGGACTTGCATATTTTGTTGGGTGTATTTTATTACCGGTTGTACGCCATTACTCTAATTTAAGGCCCCCCAAAAAGTTGTGTTGCCCTCAGCGACCGACCCTAAAATCGTAAAAACTAGGGTCGCATTATTATTATTTATTTTTTAAATTTATTTAAATTTTTTAGATTTAAATTTGATTAAAAGTGTCTAAATGTTACTATTTCTTGCTTGAAATGAATAAATAAGCCTAAATAAATGTTTTTTAGACTATTGTCACACTAGAAACATTAGTTAAATTGACATATGGGCATATACCAATTTTGTCTTGACATAAACCATATATTTTTCAGCCCCCCCCCCCCCAAAAAAAAATAATAATAATAATAATAATAAAAAAAGAATTGAAAAAAAAGGAGGAAAAAAAAGGAAAAAAAAGGAAAAAAAAGAAATCCGACCGACCGACCCGAATTTAAATTTTTGGCACTAGAGGGCAACACAACATATATTTTTTGACTTCCGGTATGCCGTAGAAGCAAGAACCAGCGACGACAGCGCTGAAGAAAAATTATGTTTTGTGCCTGAAATATAATTTATGTTAAACTATCATTTGCTGTATCCACTAAGATGAACTGTAAGTTGACGTAGTATGCCAAGAAATAAACACAGGAAAGTCGGAAAGAAATTTAAACGACAAGGAAGTGACGAGCCTGACGACGAGCCTGCCGAATTTGGTAATCCAGCCGAATTCGGAAACCTCGACACGGAGATGGCTACTGCACAGCAGGTTGCGGACATATTCAAAAGACTTGACAAATTAGACATATTGGATACAATTAATAAACGTCTAATCGACATGGAAAAAGAACTTACGTCTGTAAAAGTAAAGGTTGGAGATCTAGAAAAAGCAAATAACTTTTCTAGTGCTCAAATAGAGACCCTGGAACAAAAGAAAGCCGATAAAACTGCACTTGAAAAACTTGAAGCTCAGGTAGAGGATCTCGCAAATAGATCTAGGAGAAACAATCTTGTTTTTATAAATGTGACGGAGAATAAGGAGGCTGATCATAATGGAAAATGTTCTGAGCTCATTAAAGCCATAGTCACTGAAAACCTGAAAATCAATGCTGACGGTTTTATTTTAGACCGTGTGCACCGAACTCCAACATAAATGCCGAATGTCCCCAGAGAGAAGCCCAGGCCTATCCACGTAGCCTTTCACTACTACAGTGACCGGCAATCTGTTCTCCGGGCTGCAAAGAACCTAAAGACTAATCCCTATCCAGCGGCAGATGCAAAGTTCAAGTTAGTTATCATAGAGGATGTAACACCTAAACTTCAAGCTGAAAGGGCTAAACTCTGGAAGCATCGAAAGACACTCCTGCGAGAAAATCCAGGAAGAAGAGTGTACATCAACTATCCTGCAAGTATGAAGATCATCGAGCCGGGTGGAGCAGTGTGGCGTATGGGAGAGAAAGACTTGTAAACAAGTGGAGCAGTGTGGCGTATGGAAGAGAAAGACTTGTAAACAATAAACTTTAACTTTTATTATGTTATTGCTTCAGATTCAGCGCTGTCGGAAGCTGTTGAAGAATACGGTTTGAAAAGAAAACAAATCGTATCGCAGGTAATTTTTTGCCATCTTCAAGCCTGCACCCTTTTTTTAATTTATTGTTCTATAGGTTATTGTTGTGTTTATTTTTGACAATGTTGTTTAAATGTGTGTGTTTGCCAGTAAATTCTAGTGCAAAATATTTTTCAAGAAAATACTTTGGTCATGAAAAATTAGACCTTCCCCCAGATGGATGATGTAAAGATATATGCTCGTTGAATGTGAAAGGTTTACGAGATGGCAAAAAACGTTCTGCTGTTTTTACATGGTTGAAGAAAAAAAACTTCACCGTCTACTTTTTACAAGAAACGCATAGTACACAATCTGACTGTCGGAATTGGAATAGCGATTGGGGATCCACCTGTGTATGGAGCCATGGAACTTCACAAAGCAGAGGCTCTGCAATCTTGTTTAACAAGAACTGTGACTTAAAACTATTAAAATGTGTGTGCGACACAGAGGGACGTTATGTGATCATTGATTTTAAAATATCTGATGTTATTTATACAATTGCTAATATTTATGGACCAAATAAGGACTCTCCTGATTTTTATAAGAAGGTTGACGATGAGCTTGATAATTTTCATTGTGTTAATATTATTTATGGTGGAGACTTAAATTGTGTGTTAAACTTATCTTTGGATAAAAAGGGTGGCCGTAGTCATACCAATTTCAAATCACAAAAGGAGATTTTTAATTTAATGGCAAAAAGAGATCTTGTTGACATTTGGCGGTATAATAATCTAGGTAAATTTCAGTATACATGGAAGTCGAATGACAAACCACCAATCATGTGTAGGTTGGATTATTTACTCATAAGTAATGGTTTAAAGGGAAATATTACTAATGTTGATATTAAACACGGTTTAAAATCAGACCATTCACTGGTAACATTAATGATGTGCAGTAAACAGGATAAGCATGGTAAAGGTATGTGGAAATTTAATGTTTCACTTCTGGAAGATTTGGATTTTACTAACTTGATTCATAAAACAATTGAAAATGTTAAAATTGATAATGCTAATGCACGTCCTGACATTTTATGGGAAACAATAAAATGTGTTATAAGAGGTGATACAATCAATTATGCCAGCCGGAAACGTAAACAGGCTAAAAGAGTTGAAGAGTGTCTTGAACAAGACATAAATAATCTGGAGATTAAATATGCTGAAAATCCTAGTGAGCTGATTTTAAGAGAAATTGAAATCAAGAAACACAAATTGGATTCAATTTATGATGAAAAAGTTAAAGGTGCAATAATCAGATCCAAGGCAGATTGTACTGAATTTGGTGAAAAGAGTTCAAAATATTTTTTCAATCTTGAAAGGTACCGTGTTAATAATAAGTCAATTACCAAGTTGGTTGATGATGAAGGTAATGAGGTTACAGGTACAGAAAATATTCTGAATGAAGAGGTCAAATTCTACTCTACTTTGTATACTTCTCAATGTAATACTGATCTAAATGCTCAGGAAGGTTTAACACAGCTTGGTCTATCACTGGAAGATATTCCTAAAGTTACTGAGAACAATAAAGACGAATGTGAAGGTATCTTAAATATGCAAGAATGTACTGATGTTGTCAAAGAGATGAAACAAGGTAAAAGTCCTGGGTCTGATGGATATCCAATTGAGTTCTATACATTTTTTTGGGATGCCATTGGGCAAGTTGTTGTTGATTGTTTTAATTACTGTTTTGAGAAGGGTTGCATGACGGATGAGCAATGTAGAGGAGTAATTACTCTTATTCCAAAAGAAGGGAAGGATAATAGATTCTTGAAAAATTGGAGACCCATCAGCCTGCTTAATGTAGATTATAAAGTTGTATCTAAAGCTATTGCAAATCGTTTCAAAAAAGTTCTCAATTCAGTTATTTCACCCGATCAAACTGGTTTTTTGTCAAATCGATATATTGGTGAAAATGTGAGGTTAATACTTGACATTATTGAGTATGTAGATAATGAAAGTCTTCCTGGGTTGCTTCTGTTCTTGGATTTTGAAAAAGCGTATGACAAACTTGAGTGGAAATTTGTTCAAAACTGTTTGGGTATGTTTGGTTTTGGAGGTGATGCAAAAAAATGGGTCACTCTTTTTTACACCAACATCAGAAGTTGTGTTACAAACATGGGCGTTGTCTCAAACTATTTTGATTTATCACGTGGTCTTCGTCAAGGATGCCCCTTAAGTTGTTACATTTTCATAATTTGCGCGGAGGTCTTGGCCATTGCAATCCGTAAAAATAAGTGTATTAAAGGTATTAATATTAAGGGGAATGAGTCTGTTAAGTTAACACAATATGCAGATGATACCACTCTTATCTTGGATGGCTCAAAGGATTCCCTCGTGGAATCCCTTAAGGTACTTAAATCCTTCAGCAAAATATCTGGTTTAAGTGTAAATTATTCTAAATCATCTGTTCTAAAGATAGGTTCTTTAAAGAATGATGAGACCATATTACATCCAGATGCTAATCTAATCTGGTCTAAGGGCCCTGTCAAATTCTTGGGAGTGAATATTTCTCTGAACAAACAACTACTTTTTGAGTTAAATTATGAGGTCCAGTTTCAGAAATTAAGCAAAATCTTAAACATTTGGTTACAAAGGGGTCTTACCCCTATTGGAAGAGTGTTAGTTATTAAATCTTTAGCTATTTCTCAGCTCACATATTTATTATCTGTTCTACCAAATCCTCCTGATTCATTTTTGAAAAAAATTGAAAAGGTGTTTTTCAAATTTATTTGGAATGGTAAACAAGACAAAATAAACAGGGATACCATGTACAATAAAGTTGATGAAGGTGGTTTGAATATGACTAACATCTATGATTATAAAGATGCTATTAAAATATCATGGGTTAAAAGGTTTGTTGACCCTAATAATGAGGGCAAGTGGAAGATTTTGTTTGATAATGAAATTAAGAAAATTGGTGGTGATTGGATTTGGCAATGTGAGCCAGCTAACGTGTGTGATCTAAATGTAAATAAAATTAGCAACAGTTTTTTGAGATGTTGATGCCTTGTCTGTATTTGATGTATTTTGTGTAGTGTTATTTTTGTATTTTGTTAATCTATTGTTGTATGTCATAAAATAAAAAAGTCCCTATAAACGGGCTGGAAAGAGAAAACTTTTTTGTTGTTGTGCCTAATCGAGATCATTTGTTTTGACGGGGGATTCTTCTAGGTACCTGTCAATCAAAGTTGTTATGATACGTTCGGCGTAATATTGACCAATCAGGCTATGACTGGTATAATCGTCTTTGCTTATTGTTATTGTTTTTATTGTCCAATCACAATGACGATGATACATTCATTTTGATTACAGATTCAGATTCAATGTGTCAATATCCTTAATGCTAGGAGGAGGTCACTATGCTCAACTGAGTCAAACGCCTTTTCATAGTCGATGAATCCGATGCAGAGTTTCATTTGATACTCATTGGCTTTTTCAATCTATACAAATTACTCCCAATCCGAGAATCGATCAACCCGAGAACCCGTGGACTCTTTTGACTCAGCTAGGAGGATGGCTGACTCAGTGTTTCTATATTCTATCTTTATAGTATTTCCCTGGATAGTGGCCCTACGAGGAGGGCTAAACTCACTTGGGAAAAGTGTACTCTAGGTCCCAGATACTGGTATAGCAGAATCGTTCACAATTTGAACTTGTTGAAAATCAAGATTTAACGTTATTCGTTGCAATATTTTCTATGAATATAAACATTTAAGGAATTGTCCCCTGTTGCTTCACTTCGAGTTCAAGCATCCGCTCTGCTGACGTCTCTTCATATAGTGATATTGCAGTGGCGGATCCAGTTGGGCCGGGGGGGGGGCCCCCCCCCCCCTAAAAAAAGGAAAATACAAAAAAAGGGAAAAGGAAAAAAAAGGAAAAAAGGGAAAGATAAAGGAAAAAGAGGGGACGAACGAAAAAGAAAAGAAAAGGGTGGGGAGTACGAAAAGGCGGGCGGGGAGTCATGCGAGGGACATAAGAACGTTTGGAGTTATTGGTCGTCGGTCGAGATATATACGCCGATATAAATCTGATATTTTGGTGGTAAGTAGAAATAACTATCGATAAGCTTTTTAAACCTACAGTTTTTACAATATAACAATTTTAATCAAGAATATATATACGGTATATCAGTATGCACAACTTCTTTCTGGCATAGGCCTATATAAAAAAGCCTATATTGATTGGAAATAAAGTGATCGCTTTTCAACGATCGCTTTGAGAAACCTGACTATTGTTGCGTAAAAACCGCCCATGACACTCCCCTCTGGTAGGCGGTATTAGAGAACTGGTGCGATTTGGTTTGGAAAGCCCTTCGGCAAACCTAAGACAGTGCCCTTTCACGTCTACCAGAGAGGGTGTCAAAATTGCAAATGTTTAAAGCATCCTCGTAAGAAGTATAATTACGGCCAAGGATTATTCTGCATGCCCTTTTTTGAGTAGATTATATTTGTTGAGACTGTGTAGCTGAAACACTCGAGTGCCACACCACATCGGCGTACTCAAGAATTGGTCTGACATATCCACTATATACAACACTGACCTCATCTTTGGTGAAACCGAAACGTTTTAAAGTCCGAAGCATAAACAAACGGGAATTAGTTTTTTTCAACGTACTGTCCACCTGGAAATCCCATTTAAGGTTGTTTTGGATGTGCACACCAAGAACTTTAGCTTCAGTGACATATGCAAGTGGCTCAGTTCCAATTCTTAAGTCGTGTAGTGGTGGTGGTTGTTTTGAAAAGGCAATTTGGAATGCTTGGCACTTAGTGGGATTTAATTTCAGGTTGTTGTCCGAAGCCCATTTTGTAAAATTGTCAAGATCATCTTGGATTGTACTTGTTTGATATCCATTATAATTTTCAGCGAAACTCACATCATCCACATACTTCCAGCATTTACTCCCAGAATCAAGTGCAGCATCATTAATTAAAATCTGAAATCCAATTGGGCCTAGTTTGGTACCCTGAGGAACGCCACCATGCAATTTAGTATACTCTGAAAGAACATTGTTATACCTGACACACTGTTGCCGGTCGCGAAGAAAGTCGCAAATCCATGGAACGATGGACCTACGAACTCCAATGTCAATGATCTCACCAATTAGAAGGGTGTGATCAACGAGGTCAAATGCTTTAGAGAAATCCGTAAGTACCACCGTTCCAATGTTGCGACTCTTCTCCGCGACCTGTAACAGGAAATGAACCCAAGAAACCAGATAATGAGTAGTTGAAACTCCTTTGACATTGCCAAATTGTCTGAGATCAATACCATGCTCAACATCGTTAAGCACCCACTTAGTAATAAAACCTTCTGCAATTTTAGCAAAAATTGAAGTGAGGGAAACTGGTCTAAGTTTATCAATACTTGGTGGTTGTTGCTTGGGAATAGGAACCACAATAGCCTGTTTCCACTGAACAGGCACATAGCCTTCCCTGTAGGATGAATTCAGAATATCTGTAAGTGGTACACTAAATTCATACGCAAACTCCTTTACCAATTTTTGGTGGAATTTGATCAGGACCACAAGCTTTTGCAGATTTCAATTTTTTTAGTTCAGCATAAACATCCCATGGGAACAACGGAGGAGCAGCTTCCTTGGCAGGTAAATATGAAGGTAATCGACTAAAATCAAGAGGTTCAAGAACCTCGGACACTTTCGCAAATTTTGAGCTAATAGCATTAGCAATGCTTTTGAAATCGTTATCCTCAATACCCTGGATCTTTGTGCTGAGGTCAGATTTAGTAGCATTAGTAACTGTTCTTATTTGTTGGTGCCATTTTCTTGGCTCAGTCTTTTGCAAGTCCCGGATTCTGGTTGTGTGGTATTTTAATTTAGCTTTTTCAATTTCACTTTTAATCGAGTTCCTTAATTTGCGCCACTGTTGAAGGTCATTCTTGGCAAAAGCTGCTTGGCGTTCAGTAATGAGCAACTTAATGTAGGGGGGGTCAGCCACGGCTTATCAGGTTCATCAAGTTGAAAGTGTGAAAATGAAAAACCTTGTTTAATTTGTATGCGCAATATTATTGGTTATCTTGAACTTGGTTAAATCTGACAATGTTCAGATTTACCATCATATTGCTTTCAATTCTGATAAGAATATTGGTATATTGCGCCAAGCAATAAATAAAGATACATTAAACCAAGCAATAAATAAAGATATATCGTGCCAAGCAATAAATAAAGATACATCGCGCAACGCAATGAAATTAAGATATAAAGAGAAACATTGCGTCCAAATTCAGATATGTACAGGGTGGTTCAATAAAACCTTGACAGTTTTTTGAAGCCATTTTTTAAAAAATTCTGTAGATAAAAAAAAAAAAACTTCAACTATATGATCTTGACCATCTATGCTGAAAACATCGTTACAATACAAATAACCTTACGGTTGCAAAATAACAGCTTTTTGAACAAAGTCTGTCCCATTTCACTCTGTCAACGGGTACTGATTTCGCGACGTTACAACCGGTGTGGTTCAATAAAACGTTGAAAGTTTTTCAGAGCCATATTTTTCCAAATTGTGGGATTTTGTTTAATTTTTTTTACATACTGCTCAAAAATATCATCTTGGTCATCTATGCTGAAAATATCAATGTTAATAATGCTATGGCGGCAAAATGATAGCTAGTTGAAGAGAATCACTCCAAAATCTCTTTGTCCCATGTAAGTCTACGGGAAATGACCAGCAAGATACATCGTCACTTTTAAGGCATAGAGCATAGACAATTACACTTCCAATCTATGAAATCAATAATTCTAATTAGGGTCACCCGTGGTATTATTATTACGTATTGATTTCATACCTGAATAGATAGTTAAGATGTTAACAATTACACTGGTTTCACCTAGCGGGATCGTCAAATCTTAGATTACTTGCATGCAATTCATCATTCAGTATTCAATGTAACGTCGCGAAATTAGTACCCGTGGACAAAGTAAAAAGAGACAGACTTTGTTTAAATAGCTGTTATTTTGCAACCGTAAGGTTATTTGTAACGATATTTTCAGCATAGATGGTCAAGATCATATAGTTGATGGATATTGAAAAAGATTTTTTTTAAATCTACAGAATTTAAAAAAAAATGGCTTTAAAAAACTGTCAATGTTTTATTGAACCACCCTGTATTGCGTCAAGCAATAAAAGCAAGAATGTAAGAGAGACATCGCGTCCAAATTCAGATATGTGTTGCGCCAAGCAATAAAATTAAGGAACATTAAAAAATTGTGTCAATTAACCCTAACTCCCACGGCTATGTTTTTGCGTGTATCGGGGGGAGGGGGAAAAAGTACAATTTTTTAACCCGAAAAATCACTGAGCACCCCCGGGATTCGATCCCGGGACCATCCTCACTTAGTCTGTCCCTCTATCAACTGAGCTAACTCCCCAGCGCATATGCGGGCACTCAAACTTCGTGCCCACATATGCCTGCGGTAGGTGACGTAATCGAGCCAATGCAGCAGCACGCGCGTTTATTTTGGATGATTTTGTTTTAAGGAAGTAGTTTATGCTCAGGATACGCTGAGTTATTCGAAACTGAATCCATCTTAGCTTGATATCCCCAGTACATTTAAATGGCGCGTTGCAGATAGTTTTCCATTTGTTATCGTCGATGTACTGAAGTTTTTGCGACCATTTTATCTTGGCTTTATTATTGAAATTGGGTAAAAGGATCTTATAATGTAGATACGCCTACAGCCCTTTTCGTCTTTCAATATAAAATCAATGTTTATAGGAATAAATGGGTTGGCAACCGGCTTAACATTAGCAAACAATTATACATTTCTAAAACTCTCAATAATAGTACGTGTGAGCCCATGGTACTCAAGAAAGTTTGTTCTAAGATTAACATAATGCATCCAAAGAGTAAAATCCTCCCTTTGGATCCATGAGATCATTAATATAGGGAATGTCATTTTGAACCAAACTGGAATAGAAAACAACATTTCCACCAATATTAATTGTTCCAGATACATGACCGTAGAACTTCGCTGCAATCGTTTTGTTAAAGGCATATTATGTGATCTTTTCCATTCATTTTGTATTCATGATTTTTTTAGAAAGTAGATTTTCTTGCAGATTTACATTTCTGATCATAAATCGTACATACATTCCAAGTTACAGAGCGATGCGATTCCTAATTACCTCAAAATCATGGTTTTAGAGTGAATTTAGACTAGAATAAAATAAGTTGTCGGAAATCCGACAGTTTATTTTCACTCTAAAACCATGATTTTGAAGTAATTAAGAATCGTATCGCCCTGTAACCTTTTTTTTTCGATGTTGAGGGCGTTCCATGGAAAGATCACATAATATAAACAAAAAAATACACAAACAACAACAACTTTCTTTGGACCAATACAATCTCATATCATTCACAGTACGCAAATCGTCCCTTGCACGCTGGACACTGGATTGTGGTGATCCATGCTCAAATAACAAAACTAGATATACATCGCTAATCATATTTATATATATAATGTTATTGAATTAGGGTTTCTATACCAAATTTCACATCTTGATCAGGATTTGTATACATATCAATGATTCTATACGATGCTTATATATTTGTTGAATTAAGCAATTTGGATTAGTGCGCAAAAATGTCATTGTACGGTAAAGTGTGTTCACCAGTCTATTAACACTTTCCACGAGAACGACAGTTCCAAAATTTCATAAAATGTTTCAAAATGTGTCATACTATTGAATTTCATCATCATATTTGGAAAATCCATGTGAAATGCATTAAAATAAGTACAAACATGATATGCAAGGGACGATTGGGTACTGTGAATGATATGAGATTGTATTGGTCCAAAGATAGTTGTTGTTGTTTGTGTATTTTTTTGTTTATATTATGTGATCTTTCCATGGAACGCCCTCAACATCGAAAAAAAAGGTTACAGGGCGATACGATTCTTAATTACTTCAGTAATCCTTGATATAGACTTCTTAAAGTTTGGAAAGGTTGCTGAAAAATCTGTTTTGTATCATAGTAAAACTAACTAATACTTGTGTGGAAAATATTGAATTGGATTGATAGGCATTTCCTTCATCGCTATCCTCTTTTACTGATTTAAACATTCATTCATTTCATGAACTGATTATCTATGGAACATGTTCGTTGCACAAAAGCAATCATCGGGAAAAAGTGCACCTTCATAAAAATACCGTTTAATTCATTAAAATCGGGTTTGTGCCAATCCCGGTGTTGCTCTACTTACTTGGAAGGTTTTGGAATTCATGCGTCATTTTACAGACCATCACAAAAGAAATTTTCCAATTGTCAAAACCTCATTAGACATATTTTCCAATTCATTGATGTTTTTTTCGGGGTTTTCCCCAACGTATCGGAATGATTAACATTATATAATGCAAGACATTGCAGGCCACCCATGGCATATTTAAGTTTCTGCAAGTACTTGCAGAGGGATTACTTGCAGAGCGATAACTTTGAACAATTCACGTTTGATTATAATCGTTTTTGAGATCTGATTTCTAAACTTGTTTATACATGATGAACGGCCGATGTTTACTATGACTCTGCTCGATACTCACCGGTTTAGTATTGAGCCAAATTCCACAGTAGAAATACTGGTAGGGGTAATCATAAACGATGTACCTTTTACATTAGACACTTATCGTTTCAGGCCAGCGATAGATCTTGCCATTGACAGCATCAACAATGATGTCCAGATGGGAAAGTATCTCAACTTCAATTTGTCGTATGTCTATAGGGTGACAGGTAATACCTCTTCAAGACCAACCATAAAGCAGCCGGTGTAGCAGCCGACTTGTACATATACCATGACATAATGGCTTATTTTGGTCCACTATGCATTAAAGAGATTCCATCTGTGGCGGACTTGGGCTCCTGTTGGAATCTGCCGGTGATATCAGGCGTGTCCACGGCGGTGTATCTGAACGATAAAGCTCGGTATAATACATTAACGCGTACGGCTTATCGAGCGTCAAATTTAGTTGAGTTTTCGGTGGAAACTTTAGTCCGCTATTGGTGGACAAGATCGATCATATTTGACGATCGTAAGAGATACATGAGGACAATTATGGTGCCGTCTCTTCTCGAAATATTGGCGACGGTTGGTATCGAATATCATAGATTCATCTTCAAAGAATTTGAGACAGCCAGAGACCAACCATGAAAGCAGCCGGTGTAGCAGCCGACTTGTACATATACCATGACATAATGGCTTATTTTGGTCCGCTATGCAGTCAAGAGATTCCATCGGTGGCGGACTTGGGCTCCTGTTGGAATCTGCCGGTGATATCAGGCGTGTCCACGGCGGTGTATCTGAACGATAAAGCTCGGTATAATACATTAACGCGTACGGCTTATCAAGCGTCAAATTTAGTTGAGTTTTCGGTGGAAACTTTAGTCCGCTATTGGTGGACAAGATCGATCATATTTGACGATCGTAAGAGATACATGAGGACAATTATGGTGCCGTCTCTTCTCGAAATATTGGCGACGGTTGGTATCGAATATCATAGATTCATCTTCAAAGAATTTGAGACAGCCAGAGACCAACCATGAAAGCAGCCGGTGTAGCAGCCGACTTGTACATATACCATGACATAATGGCTTATTTTGGTCCGCTATGCAGTCAAGAGATTCCATCGGTGGCGGACTTGGGCTCCTGGTGGAATCTGCCGGTGATATCCGGCGTGTCCACGGCGGTGTATCTGAACGATAAAGCCCGGTATAATACATTAACGCGCGTACGGCTTATCGAGCGTCAACTTTAATTGATTTTACGGTGGAAACTTTAGTTCGCTATGGGTGGACAAGATGTTCCATCATATTTGACGATCGTAAGAGATACATGAGGACAATTATGATGCTGTCTCTTCTTGAAATATTGCCGACGGTTGCTATCGAATATCATAGATTCATCTTCAAAGAATTTGAGACAGCCAGAGACTGCCTGGAAGCCGCAGAAGAAGTAAGTTTTCAAGAATTGGTAGCATTCATTCAACGGAGGATACAAAAGTCGAGATTTCCATACCGCGGAATGACAACACTTTGAACGCAATGCAATATTAGTATAATACCCGCCACATACAACCCCGACATTATTAAAGTTTGCACCGCGTATAATATATTGTCAGCCGGTATGGACATCTTGTCCAAAGTAGGGCTGATACAATTTTCCTAAATACACGTACGTCCGCATGTAAGATGAAAGGTTGTACATTTTACAAATGTAACAATTTATCGTACAAATATCAAAAATATGATTAGACAATATGAAAATAAGACAATTTGATAAATTATTTGTCTTTCCCAAGATTAGGTCAGTGCACATAAATGCTGAAAGAAAAACTCCTCATGTGCTTCTGACTGGATTCGAACCGGTAACCTTTTTGAGTATATATTGTGTTTGTCCTCGTATTGAAACACAATTTGCCCCTTTATTGGGCATACACACCAGTGCGGAGATGAATTGTAGTGGGGAGTGACAGGGTTCAATAGGACCTGCGCGCAACATATTTCTTGGGTTATAATCTGTCCTAACCCTAACCCAAACCCCGACCCCGACCCCGACCCCGACCCCGACCCCAACCCCAACCCTAACCCCAACCCCAACCCCAACCCAACCCTAACAATAACCATAACCCTAACCCCAACCCTAGCCCTAACCCTAACACTAAACCTAACCCTAACCCTAACCCTAACCCTTACCCTAACCCTAAACTTTAACCTAACCCTAACCCTAACCCTAACCCCACTCCTAACCCTAACCCTAACTCTAACTCTAACTCTAACTCTAACTCTAACTCTAACTCTAACTCTAACTCTAACTCTAACTCTAACTCTAACTCTAACTCTAACTCTAACTCTAATTCTAACTCTAACCCTAACCCTACTTTATGACTAGCGACCCTTATGACTAGCGGGTTGACCCCGATTTGGGTATTGTGCAGGAAATTGTTCTTGTTTGACAATAAGCTTATGATTAGGTATAATATGAACACAATTAGGCTCTGCAGTAAATTGCAATTTGACACCATTTTAAAGCTAAGACAACACTTCGCGCGATTTGCATTTTATTATGCCGTTGTTGCAAATGTGATTGTAATGTTCTACAACTGAATATCCACATGTTAAATGACACTGCTTGAAAACATACATTTGTAAAACAATACAATACAATACTGAAATTCATTCATGATCAATGCATGAAGAAGCCGCAACACGAATTATCATTTTCATCTGTACGATTCTACTTTATTATCACAACGCCTAATGGTCGGCAACACATCCTACAAAATGATTAAATGCTTTTATCCAAGTTAGAAAAAGATAATAATATATTTTACTATCGCAGAGTAACATGAGTCCGGTAGTACGTCTTTAAACTAAATCAGTCGTGTTATAGCGTTGCAGATTGCGGATGTCAGATATCGGGGAATTCCCCTTGCGATACGTCAATAAAAGTTGTCATTATGATTCGCGTAATATATGCTGTTTGGGTTGTATGGCAAATGGGTTGTTACTGCTATTAGGTTTTCCGAAATCTACGGTATATGAAAGCGCCATTGACTGGTCCATTGTAAGCTTCGTCATTGAATTCTTGCAATTCACGGATGAATTGTTTTAATTTTGACGTCCTTCTCATCGCAGCAACATTAATAACATCTGAATAACGCAGCAAAAGGTCACGATTATTTAGTTATGGAATGGTACAAATTTGTAACATAAGCCAAAGAGGGTCGTTCAATAAGTTCTACCTCCTACCTCATAACTTTGATATTATACAAGCCAGTCGTATGAAATATTCAACCAAATGAAGCTTTGAATCTCAGCTACAAAATCATAGTAGATTGGTCTGAATACTCATTGCACTTCTGGATATGCAGTAAAAACCAAACTTCCATTTAGTGCGACGGAAACGAGTAAAAAACAGCAAAATGTCTCCTAAGTGCTATTCATTTGGCCAATTCTAAGAGACAAAATGTACCTATCGGTCAATTACAATCAATCTAAGTTACAAATATCTCTTAAACAGACTTAAAACAAAACAAGTGACTAATTTCTTGGCGGAAAATGCCCTCTTATTAGCCAGAACCAGACCAGGACAGCCATCAATTTTAACCCTACCCTAGAGAACCGCTGCAAAAGTCATAACTGAGAGATATATTTTTCTATCACTGACTACCTGATTAACTATTCTAAATGTTGCATATACGGAAAACTGATAAAGTTACTATCATGTTAAGATTTAACATTCGAGGCATCACTGTGACTTGACTTGTAAGTTGTAACAACGAACATTTGACTGAATATCAGTATTTCAGTATGCTAAAGGCGTGTCAATACATTCGATTTGACATTATACTATTTGCAAGCAAAGGTTTCATTAAAATATTGACTACAATCTGATTTAGTATAGCATTATATTCAGAAATCATCCTTTGTTTTCTATTTTCAGTATTTAATCGGGTATTTATCTTTAGGTTAATTTTCCGTGTCCGTTGTCCAAAATCGCTCTCTGGCTTTGATTGCATCATGACAAAAGTAAAAGAGGTATCAATTAGCATTTACTATAAATGTGTAGCTATGATTCAGATCTATAATCATGACAAATGTCATGAGGCTGACATTCATATTAGCGATGTTATGAGTGAGGAGGTAGAACTTATTGAATGACCCTCGTATCTGTAAAATATGCTATATATACATGTATCTAAATGTGATTAAAGACTTGTCTTACAACGCAATTTTGGGCAAGCCATACAGTATTCAAATTCACGCTAATCTGAATTATTGTCTAAACGTAATTTTCTATATCCATATTCTACATCTACCGATTTGATATTCGAGTATTCAAATTCATTCGGTCGCATCCCATTTATGTGCTGAAACCAAATTTCTCCCACTTTCCAGCAGTTCATATTAATTTGTCGAACAGTCAATGGGCGAAAATCATGAGGCCTATCCTGACTGTAGAACTTATGCATAGACCTGTTGATGAAAATGCTCTTTTTATATTGTTTTCTTCGTATTCTGCGATGATGCTTAATATTAAAATGCATAGGCATTCATAATGTATAGGCTACAACATACATCAATATCTTGCTATTTAAAGCAAGTTTTTCCCGTTAACAATTTTCAGCAATAGTTTACGGCCAATGGTAACCAAGCGACCAAATCGAAGGATGAATTTTCATTATAATTCATTAGAAAATTCCAAGAAACCATTATGAAACGATTAATTTGATGATCATGCAAGACCAAAGATTTATTGGGATATTATATTTTGATAGCAAGATCAAGCATAATCAAGTTAATCATTTCTAACTTGATTATGCCAGTCAGTAGTGGTATGTAAACATGAACCATGTCATCCATATTTTGTCCGAATATTATATCCAGCAGTGGCGTAGCCAGAGGGGGGGCGAGGGGGGCGATCGCCCCCCCCCCCAATATTGACATTGTGTCGGTTGAGATTGGCACCGTCGGTTCATTTGACCAGAGGAACCATGGAATTATGATGGTCAAAAGTACACATATGAAAAATATAAGCGCGCTACGCGCGCATAACAATCACCTTAATGCAATATTCGTTGGTATAAGCTTATTTAGAGCCAAAATAAACCTCAATCGTGCCAAAAATAGATGTAAAGTCAAAAAAAATCGCGCGCTACGCGCGCATTCCTTGACTCAAAACAACTTTGTCGGTTCATTTTCATTTCTCGCCCCCCCCAATATGAATAACCTGGCTACGCCACTGATATCCAGTACATGGAATTCCCACACTTCCGTCGTGACTGCAAAGTATCATTAAATTGAGTTCAATCGAAGCATAACCTGTTTGGATAATAAATAAATAATTCCTGGCGTCTCTTTAAAAAGAACGCCCCCTAAATGGCAGCAAGTGATAAACACCCGTATGTACAGGGTGATTCAAAGATATTTACCAATAAAATGTATTAAATTCGTTTACGGTTTTTCAAAGCAGTGATTATTTAGCATTACTAGACAAAAACTCAGACATAGCTTTTTCGTTTGAAGATATCTTTTTAATTCGGATTAAAATTCGTCGCTGTTCTGACATACCGGCACATCTCTTTACTTATTTCTGTTGTGATGTGCCGGTATGTCAGAACAGCGACGAATTTATTGATTCCGTTCTCTACAACGTGCATATACAATACTTAATTCATGAAGAAATTACCTCAGTATACAGAAGTTCTTAACTCACTTTAGGGGACCAATTACGTTTTTTTGGTGACAAAACAGTGGGATTGAGTAGCTTAGGCATAGTAAAAAAAATTACATGTTTCCCGTCCGGACGTTTTAAAAAAAGGAGGAGGGAGGGTCTTACTATTTACTATTTTCCCATTTTTTGCTATTTTTTTCAAGATGGCCGCCAAGTCGAAAGTGACCAACTGACTGTGTTGCAGACACTCCTAAACAGGATTGTCCACTCTAATTGCCAGAGGAATAAAAATATGAAAAGGTTTACCTAATATATAGAGCCAACTACACATTGTTTCTTTATATATGTTTTCTTCATTTTTCAGGTTGAATGTGGAACAAAACATCATTGATCGAACGGATGTAGGCCTACATGTATTAATTGGTCCCCATACTATTTCAATTGATAAGCCATGTCCATAATTCCGTGTCATGCATGGCATGAACATGCTATGAAATGATACAGCATTTCTATTACACCTGCCATTCCTATGGGCATAAGATCAATCACTAAAAAAAAATTTAAAAAAATAAAAATAAAAAAAAATTTTTTTAAAAAAAATCTTTTTTTTTTTTACAGAATTTTCGGAAATAGTAAATAGTAAAAAATAGGAGGCGGCGGCCAAAAAGGAGGCGGGCGGGGACGGGAAACATGTTAATTTTTTTACTAGGCCTTACTAACTCGACAGCCTTGAGCACGTGCTTCTTATCGTACTTACGAAAAGGACATCGGACAACTATTTAACCTCGACATTGTTTGCAACTGTGGACATAGGACATATTGCTTACTGGCCAAACGAACAGGTTATACAGTGTGTCCTAAACAAACTGTGCACGCGTTTACCCAACTTATTGACCATGAATTTCTACAAATTGGCGTAACATTTTTTTACACCTTGAAAGACTAAACGCTTAGTTTTCAGATGCCGTTAATTTCATCTAATTTAGTTTTGTCAATATTGAGATATGATCAATTAACTAAAGCTACCTAAAATCGATGCTGTACCACTTGTACAGAACGAATGCTTTTAAAGCATCAAACCGCTACTAACTTGTTCTTCCAATATGGGCAGCAATCCGTCTTGAAACATTGGGAAGGGTGCAGGCATTCGGTCTGAATTTTAAGAAAAATCAGTTCTGTTTGGCTACACAGACATTCATTCTATTATTTAAACTTATTCAATCGCAATACAAACAAATTATGATTGCATAACATTTGCTAAGACCACTCGAACAGGTGGAAGACATTTGTATCTCTGGAGTAAACCATTCTATTCATTGCAAACTGTAGTGGCACAACGTCGATTTTAGGTAGTTTTAGTTGATAAGTCATATCTCAGGATTGACAAAACCAAATCAGATGAAATAAACGGCATCTGAAAGCCAAGCGTTTAGTCTCTTATTATGTCTAAAAATGTTACACCAAATTATAGAACTTCATGGGCAATAAGTTGGGTAAATACGTGTATAGTTTTTTGTATGGGGACATCCTGTAAAGTCACCTTTGCGAATACCCAGTAAAAAAACCCTCTCAATACAGCAACGCCTTATTCAGGATATACATGCTACAAAATCACTAAATGGTTTTCATTAGAAAGTGCTGCAGCTATAGATTCACATTGCGACTAGGTGCTAGGTACGATCGGGTATACTGCAATTATGATATGGAAAAAAAGAAGATAACATGCTTACTGGTCAAATGAAAAGGATATAAAGTGAAAAAAGTGAAAATCGCGAATTACAGGTAAAACGTTTTCAAAAATCATCGATACATACAACAACGCCTAAAGCCGATAACATACTAAGGTAGCTTCGCGATCCGGGTCGCTCCTACATGGATGTATGACGAGTTTTACGTCATAATTTAAAAACCTTCCTCTGATAGCGACTTGCAACGACTTCCCGATACATCGATCAAGAGATCGCTTGACTGGAAACGACCGGTCGTGGCCAGTTGATTTCAAGTAAACTTGAACGATCGGTCGCTAATGACGTAATGAACACCATACTATTTCACCCAATAGGGAAATTGGCGTGTAAATGAGCATATTCATTATACAGGGTGTCCCTAAATAAATTGTGCACATGTTTGCGCAACTTGTTGACCATGAATTCCTAAATTTTGGTGTAATATGTTTATACACACGGAAAGGGAAAACACTCAGCTTTCAGATGCCGTTTATTTTATCTGATTTGGATTTGTCAATCCTGAGATATGGACAATTAACTAGAGCTACCCAGAATCGATGTTGTGCCACTTTACAGTTTCAAAGGTTTACTCCTACGATACAACTTCCACTTGAACGATTGCCCTTCACCAGTGTTATGCAAAATATTTTGTTTGTATTGAGATTGAATAGGTTTAAATAATAGAATGAGTGCCTGTGTATCCAAGCAGAACTGAATATAAAGATGTTTGTTACATGATTCGAACCAGTCCTTTTGACGAGGTTTCACAAAATTTTATTGGGCCTACAAGACAGACGTCCATATGGCTGGGTGCGGCCTAAATTTTCAATAAACATAATAGAAGAGGGTGTTCATGGTCTTAAAATATCACTAAACAAGAAGTCCAGCAGAAGAGTCACCAGAGAGTTTGCCATTCATTTCTCAAACTCTCACGTACCATCTAGGAATACACCTATATAAAAAAGGAGTATTGGAAATACTTGGTAGATGGTATGGTACAAGCACCAATGTGAATAAAGAACATTCTGAAAGACTAAGATATGAAAAGTGGCAGGACACAGTAACACATTGATAACGTGCGGCGTGCACTTCAGAGGGATCCCAGAATAACTGCTCGTAGAAATCCCTTACCACATATTCCAAGGACATCATTTTTTGTTCCTCAGCCTCTTTTAAACAGTTCTGGTCAGATGCCCACCTCAATGTTTCAAGACGATTGATGCCCATGGATAGACCAATGTGAGTATCGTTTTGACGCTCATAATCATATATTCTGTAAAAGTGGCACAACGTCGATTTTGGGTAGCTTTGATAAACTGGGTATATCTCAGGATTGACAAATCCAAATAAAATAAAATAAACGGCATCTGAAAGCTTAGTGTTTGCCCCTTTCGTGGGTATAAACAAATTACACCAAACTTTAAGACTTCATGGTCAACAAGTTGCGCAAACATGTGCACAATTTTTTTAGGGACACCCTGTACACAGCCATTATCCAGCATACGGGCTGTGTTTTACATCTGCGCGACCCCAAAAAAGCATGAAATACGTGTGACTACCAGCGATGTAGTGGTTCGATGCGATCTATGGCGATTCACAGTCGCCATAGGTCGCCTCGAGGAGCTATAGCGAGTAGGTCTACTACATTATGTAGGTGCTACTGGCTAGTTCTGGTTCTATGTCTGTAGTTTTAAGCTTTGCAACATATTTTTTGGCAATTGTGTATATTTTCTTGCAATTATCTATTGTGTTTATCTTGTAAAGCGCTTGGAGAACTTAAGTATCAAGCGCGGAGAACTTACGTATCAAGCGCTTAAATAAATGCTGTGTATTATTATTATTAGTAGTAGTATGTTATCAGCACAATGGTAGACAGAATGACTAAATGCTTTTATAAGAAAGTGGTGAAGCTATTGATGCGTGTTGCGACTGAGTGCTTACACGTTTTACCTGCAATGGCGGGTATATTTCAACTAGGTAATGGACGTAAAAGGATTGACTAAAGCAATAAACGAGGTTTGGCATATTTTTGTTTGTTGGCGGTGATTCCCAGACACAATAACATATAATCAGGGACAATTCAATAGTTGTTTGGATTTGAGATGTTGGCTTGAAATATATGATTGTAAACCAATTATAGAGCTCTGGTTTAGATAAAATAGGTCCAATGAAGTAAAAGTAGTGATAGTATCAATATCTTTTACGATTGTGATTAAAAAAGTAAAATTAATTACAATTATATATCAAAAAGCTTTATTAATAAGTATTACTGTAACAAAAGGGATGACACATCACCATGACAACTGAATGGAAAAAATGACAAAGACATCATCGCACTTAGAATAGTTTTCCCCTTTTTTATTTCCGGTGTTCAAAATGACATTTCCGAGATTAAATTTATCAATACATGAATTACGTACAAATGTTGTTAGAACATTTTATTTTTACATCAGAGTGTGTTCACCAGTCTGTAAAGCGGTAATAACATGCATTTCATTCATCAGTATCCCCTCCCTGATTTATCCATTCATGAATTGATTTATTTTTGGGACATGTACGTTGTACAAAAAGCAATCATCGGAAAAATGTGCTCGAAGAGGATATCTTGATTGTATTCATTGATTATCAGGCTTTGACATTTGTATTTCAAATCCTCAATTCGTTGTTGCTTTACTAGTCTTGAACTGCTTAGGAATTCGTGCGGCATTTACAGACGGTAACAAAAAATATATAATTGTAAAACCTGATTAGAATTATCGTCCATTTCATTATTGTTTTGTATTTTCTTACTAGTAAAGACAATTCCATTCTCTACATAATAAACTTTGTTTCGTTCAAATCCGTGGTATAATGACGGAAATGTAGCCAGTAGTCTTAAGGCATAGTAAAATGAATAACATGTTTCCCGTCCGGACTTTTTAAAAAAAGGAGGAGGGAAGGTCTTACTATTTACTATTTTTCAATATTTTGCTATTTTTTTCCAAGATGGCCGACAAGTCGAAAGTGACCAACTGACTGTGTCGGGGACACTCCTTAACAGATTTTCCACTAACTTGCCAGATAAACAATTTTGTTTATTATTTGTGCAATAGACGTGTTGCCTGTAAAATGATATACGGTAACACTGTAAAGAATTGTAAGTAAATGTTTGCATATATTTTTTTCTCTTAAATTTGGGTCAAATACTCAAATAAAATTATAATTGTTGTTTGTAGCCTATGCCTGCCTGTGATCTGGTAAAGAAAGATGTTTCATTTATGAATGATGGATACAATGACAAATAGGTTTTGAATGCTATTCAACATAAACATGCATAACAGCAGTTATAATTTGTTTAACTCAATTTCAAAAATAAACAAAAATGAAATAAATATATACAAACATTTACAAATCAGTGTTTTATTATGTTACAGTCAACACTTCTCTTCCTCTATTTAATGATTATTTACTGAATTTAGGTATTTTTCAAATGTTAAAAATAATTCAAATCCGTATGTGTCTTGATCGTTGTTTAAAATGAAAATGTTTTTCGAATTAATGAAAGGATTTAAATTATTTCAACAAACCAAGATAATATTATACTTGAGGAGTCAGTTAGGGGTCAATCGATGCTGTTTAGGTGACCAATTAAAGCTCTGAAAATTTAAAATTTAAAACTAAAAAAAAAAGTTGTTGTTGTTGTTGTTTTTGTTTTTAAAATATTAAATAGTAAAAAAAGGAGGCGGCGGCTAAACGGAGGCGGGCGGGGACGGGAAACATGGAACTTTTTTTACTAGGCCTAAAGTAGTCGCAAAAAATACTTGGCCTGATTGTTGTACTTAAAAGTGACACAATCAATGAAAAACTGCAATAATCACACCGTGAACATACGAGTGTGTTTTTGTTCATGGTGGACAAGGTCAGTTTTTATTTTGGAATAAAATAACGACGCATATTAAATATCTATGTTACTTTCTGATTTCGAACATGGAATGATATTTGATTAAATTGGCTATTTCAGAAGTACATATAAGTTTTCAACAGAAAAACATCGAGCCCTTTGTTTTTAGTTTCAAAGGGTTAATTATACAGGGTGGTCAAATTTTGTAACAATTTTGCGAAATTAAGTTAACTTTTTATCATAATTTGATGACGTACATGTACTTAGCATAAAATTGGCATTTTGCAACTAATAGGCATAAAAATACTAAACCAAAGCATGCCTTCCGCTGCTCAATAGGTCGGATGTCACATTTAATATCCATTTATATTCTTTTTTTCAGGATTACGTCACCCATGGCTATATGAATATAGACACGCAGTGATGGAAATACCCACATGACTTTCCATCCGGGGTTGACTAAGGAACTACACACTTTGTGGACTTAGAATATTTCTAACCATGGACGGTTACCGTCTGTGTTCTAACCCAACTTTTACAAAAATACATGAATCAGTTGAAAAAGTGGTCCTAGTGGGAATCGAACTATGGACCTCTGCATTGTAAAGCATGTAAGTCAATCACTAGACCAGCGAGGGAGTGAACTGGCCAAGACATGGTTTTAATCGCTTTTATTATTACGGAATAAAGCTATACTACTGTTATGATCAGTACATACAATATTATTAATAGAGCTGCGACACACATGATCGTCAACCCCGGGTGGAAAGTCATGTGGGTATTTCCATTACTGCTAGACACTGTGTCACTTTAAACATCACTGAAAGTTTAAAAAAGGTCACACCTCTTCAAAATTAGGGGTCCAATTGAAGGAGCATGACCATAAGGCCAAACAAAAATTGTTATGTTGTCCTCGACCGCCCGCTCCGGATTTAGGGCCGCTCCGATTTTTTAAATTTTTTTAATCATATTTTGTTTCTTTCTTTTTTTTTCATATTTTTTTTTTCCAGATTTTTTCCAGATTTTTTCCCAGATTTTTTTTAACAGTTTAAATGGCATTGAATATTAAATTAAGTGTTTATAACATATATGTGCGACTCTCAGAGTGATTTCAACTTCTTGTTGGCTGAACTTTGAGCTTCCGCTGGTAAAATAAAATTTAAAATTAAAAAAAAAAAAAAAAAATCCGCCAGCCCGCCCCACCTCTCTGAAAGCTGTGGAGGACAACATAACATTATTTTTTTGGCCTAAGAGTTGCCATGCCAGTATCGCTCGATACTGGTATGATTTAACTGTTCCAGGATCGGTTGATAATGGAACACCACATTGTGTTTCAGTATAGTGCGAGACTGGAACTTTTTTATGTTTCATTATCGGGCGATACTGGTACACATTCTACCAGTAGTGATTTGTCTAGAACAATACTGGTACATAATTGTGTTCCAGTATCGCCCGATACTGGAACGTTTTACATGTGCTAGTATCGTCCGATACTCGAACGCTGAATTTGTACCAGTGTCGAACGATATTAAATGGGCGTAACTTAAAAGCAATTATACTAAATAGCTTTTGGGAACCAATGATATTATATATTTTGTACTGGGAAACCTTATGTCACTGCAACGTTTATTTTTTATTGGAGACATAAATGTAATTGTATTATGTGTTTGGTCACAGTCTGTATATCGGAATAATTAACATTATATAATACAAGACATAACACAGGCTACGCGTGGCTTTTTGTAAGTTTTGCAAGTACTTACAGAGCGACCACGTTTGAGCATTTAACATTCGATTATAATCGTGTTTGAGATCTGATTTCTTAACTTGTATCGTCATGATGAACGGCCAATGTTTAATCTGTCTCTGCTCGATTCTACTCACCAGTTTAGCATCAAGCAACAATTCCACAGTAGAAATACTGGTAGGGGTAATCATGAGCGACGTACCTTTTATATTAGATACTTATCGTTTCAAACCAGCGATAGATCTTGCCATTGACAGCATCAATAATGATGCCCAGATGGGAAAGTATCTCAACTTCAATTTGTCGTATGTCTATCGGGTGACCGACAATAAATGCTCTAGACCAACCATGAAATCAACCGGTGTAGCAGCCGACTTGTACATAGACCATGACATAAAGGCTTATTTTGGTCCGCTATGCAGTCCGGAGATTACACCTGTGGCAGACTTGGGTACCTGGTGGAATCTGCCGGTGATATCAGGCGTGTCTACGGCGGTGTTTCTGAACGATAAAGCTCGGTATACTACATTAACGCGTACGGCGTATCGAGCGTCAAATTTAGTTGATTTTACGGTGCAAACTTTTTTCCGCTTTGGGTGGAAAAGATGCTCCATCATCTGGGACCAAAGTAAGACATACATGAGGAGCATTTTGGGGCCGACTCTTTTCGAAATATTGCCCTTGGTTGGTATCGAATATCATAGATTCATCTTGAAAGAATTTGAGACAGCCAGAGACTGTTTGGAAGCCGCGGAGTCAAAAGGAAGAAGTAAGTTTTCAAGAATTTAAGCATCCATCCAACGGAGATTAAAAGTCGAGGTTTTCATACCGGTTGACAGCATTTTGCACGCAATGCAATAATAGTACGAGGGGCATTCAATAAATACCTGCAATCATTGAATATCTCTGAACCGTGACATGTGTCAATAAAATAAACTTGTGATACTTAAACTGTAAGTCTTATCCCTTTCACACGGAAAATAACAAACATGTAGGTCATTTTAATCATGTAATTTCAGTACTATAAACATCATGATCTCTGGGCCCTGAAAATGTACAAGAATCAGTATTATAAATCAAGCGCTAATATTAACACTGTTAATGCACGTATCTTAAAGCATGCCATACACTTGTTTTTCAAATTTCCCGCCATTGGAATATTTAATTCCCTAACCACTGCCCTGAGATCACGGTATTCATAGTGCTGAAATGTAATGATAAAAATGACCTACGTGTTTGAAAAAAAGTTCGAAAGACTTACAGTTTTTAGTATCATAAGTTTATGTTACTGACACGTGTCGCGGTTCAGAGATTTCAATGGTTGCAGGTATTTATTGAATGCCCCTCGTATAATAGCCGGCCATGCAAACAATACTTAATGTGATCGCACAGACAACCCGCAATGATTTAAATTTGCTCCGCGTATAATATGTTGTCAGCCGCTATGTATACCTTGTCCAAAGTAGGTTTACAATTTCCCTAAATTCATGCACGTAGTCCGCATGTTCGTATACTGTGGTTGTACATTAACAAATGTACAATATCTTCCATCTTGTAAAAAGGTGATTAAAATATTCACAGTGCTGAAATGTAATAATAAAAATGGCCTACGTGTTCGAAATTTTCTGCGAGAAAAGAGTAAGACTTACAGTTTAAGTATTATAGGTTAACTTTACTGACACGTGTCACGGTTCAGAGATTTTCAATGGTTGCAGGTATTTATTGAATGCCCCTCGTATAATAGCCGGCCATGCAAACAATAATTAATGTGATCGCACAGACAACCGTAATGATTCGCGTACAATATGTTGTCAGCCGCTATGGATACCTTGTCCAAAGTAGGTCTAACATTTCCCTAAATTCATGCAAGTAGTCCGCATGTACATTTACGTATGCTGTGGTTGTACGAGGGGCAGTCAATAAATAATGAAAGTGATCATGGTATGGGATGCATGAGATTATATTGAGGGGATAATGTGATCAATACAAAGTATGAACCTTTGTCTTTCAAACAATACACTTTTGGATTGTTAGATACCTTTGGTTATGTAACGTCATTAACATAAACACAATAGGTTTCAGACACTGACTGAAATCTGTCAATTATTTGGCTGGATATGTAATGTGTTGAATATGGGTTGATTGATACATTTGCGTATATCTCGGCAATCCAAGCATAAAAACAGATAACACTTGGCACATAGTTAGAATACACACTTATCTCTGTTTGACACTCTTTTTTAGATCTGAATGCTTTAATACGAACAAGAAGGGACCATCTCAAATAAGCTTTTATTTAGCAAAATCCGCAATAATATACCTTAGAAAACAACAAAGGATAAAGAACAATGGAGGGATTATAATTTAATAAATTGTTGTGGGATGTAAAGCAATAATAGTGGGGATTTCAAAAGGAGCTGTTCATAAAATTTCCTCAAACCATTGAAATTATATGACGATTACTTACACAATACATATCTAGTAGCTCTAAAGATAACTGTAATAAGAGAGGTTGTGGCAGCCATCTTTGATTAATACATTCATGTATATCTTCATTTTGACTATCACAATATTTTTACACATTGATTTAAGCATTTTTCATTATTTCTGATTAGAATTTGAAGGCACAGTAAGCTTTTATCTGGTAAATTTCATGATTTTAGCCATTTTGGGCCCGTTTCAAAATTATCTGCCGTCTGCGCATGCGCATTTTTTCTGCAGGTTTCATGCGAATAAGTTCAGATAATTTGTTAATTATCATATGGAATCTTCCAAACTGGTTACTTGCTTGAATTTTTCCTAAATTGTTTGATTTTCCGCAATATTGGTGATTCACTGACTGGGCATTTTTAAATGAAAATTTTTCTATTTGAAATACTGATATTTGTATACCTTTTATTCAATTGCTTCTCCTTACTTTTTCCTCTTATACTACACATTCCAATTTACACAGGGATTAAAATTATTGTCTTTTGTATCATATTTATGCGGGGAAAAAAATCGGGATTTACCTGCTTCTGATGTCTTGTTATGCAATCTTCTTACCACGTGTTTCATAAAAACAATTCAAATTTCCCGCCAAATAACTGATTTAGCAGTGTCCCAAGTGTACTTACTTTGAGACAATGCTATGACGTCATAGTTCATACTTAAAAATCCAAAAGTGTATTGTTTGAAAGACAAAGGTTCATACTTTGTATTGATCACATTATCCCCTCAATAGAATCACTCATGCATCCCATACCATGATCACTTTCATTATTTATTGACTGCCCCTCGTACATTACCAAAATCTATGTACAATATCTTCCATCTTGTAAATAGGTGATTAAAATAAAATAAATATATATACAGGGTGACCCAAAACAATTAGGACTCTGTTTCATGACGGTGTAATTCTTATTATAATCATTGGACCATGACCAATTTAGGCCCAATTCATTATTATGATATCCTGAAAATATGAGATCAATCCGATGAAAAATAAGAAAACTAGCGTACTTTGTGTAAACCATGTCATTTACTGGTTTGTACAATGGCAATTCACACAGTAACAGTCGAGTAACATGAAAGTGCTCGACTTGTAACTCAATGAACCATCCACAGTGGGTTTGAGAACTGTTTAACAAAACTTTTTTATTTGCACAGAATGTGCATGCATCTGTTTTGCGGATTTTTTTTTAGCAAGTATTGATTTGTGCCAGAATTAAATGGATTACCAAACTAAACTTTGCTATCGACTGATAGATTTTTTACTACGTTGACAATTATGATAACGTGTTGAAACGTAAACCATGTTATTTACTGGTCTGTACGCTATTTTTTTATTTTGCATCGGATTAATTTTATATTTTCAGGATATCATAATAATTAATTTGGCTTTACATCAAGACTAAATTGGTCATGGTCCAATGATTATAATAACAATTACACCGTCATGAAACAGAGTCCTAATTTTTTTGGTCACCCAGTATATGACAATTTGATCAATTATTTACCTTTCCAAAGAGTAGACCAGTGCACATAAATGCTGAAAAAACTTTTGTGCTCTGACCGGATTCGAACCGGTGTGAACAAAGCCATAGTCCTCCTGGAGCCATAGTCCGGCCTCCATAGACATACACGGACTATATGATTAAATAATAGGAAACATTGCATACAGCTACAAAATTGTCCTCTGCTTAAAACTGGACTTTCACAAAATCCCATCAATATATATTGTGTGCCATTACATTATAGTTGCCTGTAAGGTTTGAACCCAAGTTTGACAGGTTGAACTGGCCATGACGCTAGTATGAGTAAGTTCCACCCAAGAATTACATCCATCCAACACCATTGACCGTATGCTGGGGGACCTTGAGTGTGGCAGCGGTGGAACTAGAAACAAGCCTGAGGCGCTGCAGGCACATGACTTGCCACACGTGGTGCCTTTCCGCCCGATTTGGGCTAGTTTTAAAACTGCTCTTTGGATAATATAATGTGATTTTTTCCCCTCGAAATTGTAACTTTTGTTTTTATAAAATAAGATATAGCACTAGTTTTTATGACAAATTGAAATTAAAAGTTGGAATTTCTTAACACAAGAACATTTTCAAAAGTAGTATATAGGGCTTCTAGTTACACCCAGACTAAAGAGCCTTGAGCTATGCTTAGGACATCGGTGGAAATGGTAGCACGCACGCTGGCAAGACACAGTTGGTGTAAAATAAATCAGATAAATGGTGTAGGAGGGGATGATTTATTACCCTGGATAAGTCATCAAAGACGTGGTCAAGAAAGTTGGATTTTATACAGGGAACGGAACCGTAAATGTAAATACCCACATGGCTGTCTACCCGAGGTTGTCTACGTAGGAACTACACACTATGGTCCGTATGCACAAATGAGTTAGACCGGGTCTAAAGTTAGACCTGGTCTAAGTAAAATTTATTCATGCCTCAAAAGCTGTTTTTCTTTGCATTTTCATGAGATATGTTGTGCTATTTTTTAACTTTGCATCCAAATCTTTACAATTTGTGAGCTAATTTGCGAAGGAAATGTAATTAAAGGTGTTCATTTTACATAACTAAAATCCACTTAGACCAGGTCTAACTTTAGACCCGATCTAACTTTTTGTGCATACGGACCTTTATGGCCATGTGTTTTGAACTCACCACCCAAAAAGGGTGGTGGCGTTGCATTTTTGGTGACGAATCATCCATCTCTCTCTATTAACTCAACAACTAAATGTGGTAGAGCTATGGTTGAGGTGTCATGTGAAAGCCTATTTATCTAGCTATATTGTGTTAATAAATCAGGTATTTCTATAAATGTTTTACTGAGATATGATTGATTATGTTGTGAAAGTCAGGGGTGGTGGCGGTGGCGGCGGCGGCGGTGGCGGCGGCGCTGTGTGCAATCTCTATGGGAAATATAGAACATTCCCAATTCTACGTTCAATTTACTACAACTCCTCATCCCTGTACGGTACAAACAGGATTTTGCTCTCATTTTATAGATTTTTTTATATTCTATAAGATTCTGTTTCAACAAATGTGACAACTATTGTTCAACAATTGTAATCATGAATCGATTGCGTTGTCCTTGGCTTTTTCCCTATTCGCTACACAGTGAACTTGCCCTAATTCATCGGTTTTACATACATGACTATAACAAAAGAAATATTTAACCGATGATAGCAAAATTATACATTTTTGGAAAGCTCTCAAATAGGGGAATTCAAAAATGCCGTTTAAATCAGGATAGGGTGCATACCAAAACAAAAATACTTGTAAACTCTAATAAATATGAAATTTAAACGTTTGTGCTCATTTACTTCTCGATATAGTATATTTCAACATGTTTACCATTAACAACTATTATGTTCTGATGGGTAATTGGATGAGGAACTTAATTGCATGAGGAAATTATTATTGAGCTTAAATCAAAATATGAAGAAAAAAAATCGATATTTTTTGAACATTCTTAATCACAACATGTTACCATTAAGTCTTATCTAAATTCCAATAGCATATTCAGATTCCTTGTGAGATTACCGTTCAGAAAATATATACTTTTTATGGGGTAGAGCAAATAGTTATTGCGATATGCTAATTCGAATCTCAGATGGTGTAAAATGTAAAAATCTGAACATGCAACGGTAAGGGTGGCGAATTCAAAACACACGGTCTTATATCTATAACCCTAACTTTTTACAAAAGGAAATAACTCACTTGAAACTATTGAGAATCGAACCATCGATCTCTGCATTGCATAGCATGCCTCTCAACCACTAAACTAGCGAGTGGTGAACTGGTAAGTGCAAGATTTTTATTTAGTAATATTTAAAAGGTATTCCTTTTAAACATTACGGAATAAAGCAATACTACTACTGTATGATCAGTACACACAATATCATGAATAGCGCTGCAATACACATGATCGTCTACCCCGGGTTGCCCCAGGTTAACAGTGATGTGGATTACTGCAAAAACGAAAAGGGTTTTCACCGAATATATATAACGAAACGAAAAGTTGTTTTACTCCCAACTTCTATTAAACCTCATTTTAAAGTTGTCTACTGTCTTCAATCAACCGTTTTGGATTACAATGTCACAGACAATACCTAAATTAAAAACGAAGGCCATAATGTAGCGGCAACCACAAATAACCGCTAGGGACCTAGTTTCTCTCTCTTCATTTGCCAATATCAATTTAGCCAGATAGGGACCTTTCGAGAGCGAATCAATTTGAAAACGCGGCTATTATAGTTTTTCCGTATAGGCCTATACCTCTTTTTAACCATTCAAGTGGGATTTATACAGTTAAGACATGTAGCATGTAAACACATTAAGGTCAATGCAAACATCAAGGTCAAGGACCGTTTAAATCTGTTCACAATTTATTTGTATTCACTTTGTATTTGAGTATATATTCGAATTAAAAGGAAAATACACCAACAGGCAATAAAGTGTTCATAAACCACAACGCCCAAAATGCTATACAATGACTAAATGATTGTAAACTGCTCACAAAAAGTATCGAAACACTTAGAAATGATCCAATACATAACGGCTCGAAAGGGAATACATTAATTCAAGCAAATAATCAAGTGCACACTCATCCCTATTGAAAAACACGAATCTGATCATTCTCAACAGTAATGCAAACCTCTTTCTATAGGATGATTGTCACTTTTAAAATGTGACCCACGACCATTGAAATGACAATAACTCCGCTCCGCAACATCGTATCTCAACGACCGAGGTGTCAAAATACGCAGAGCAAAATTATGTACTTGCATATTTGCTCCGATTAATGCATACCCTTTCGAGCCGTTATATATTGGATCATTTCTAAGTGTTTCGATACTTTTTGGGAGCAGTTTATTAGAACGTTGAGCAGTTATTGATATGCATTGCGGCTTACACGTTTAACATACACTGTCCGATATACTACAGTGTGGTGTTGGAAAAAGATGCTTTTGCTTACTAGTCAAACAAACAGGCTATAAAATCAAAACTGCGAATTCCCAGTAAAAAAACACCTCAATACAGCAACGCTAAAGTTCAGCGATACATTGCTTACAAATCCCTAAATGATTTATTACAAATAGGGGCAGTAATTGATACGCATTGTAACTAAGTACTAGCACGTTTACTGCACTAGGGTATATACTGCAATTAGGACAAGATTTATTGCTTACTGGCCAGATGAACATGATATAAAGTGAAACCCGCGCATTTCCAGTGAAAATTGTTTAAAAAACATCAATACAACAACGCTTAATGGTCAGCAGAATGACAAAATGTTTTGATTAGAAGGTGGTGCAGTTAATGATGCGCATTGCGACTGGGTGCCAACAAGTTTAACACTTTCCACGCGGCATGCGTTTGCAGACGACATTCTAAAATGTCACAAAATGTTTCAACAATTTCAAAATTATTGAATTTCATTACCATATTTGGAATCACCATGAGCAATGCATTGAAGTAAGTACAAACATGCCTATTATCGGCTCAGTAATTCTTGATGTAGACTTTGAAAATGGGAAAGGTTTCTGAAGAAAAAATCTGTTTTGTATAATAGCCGCGTGGAAAGTGTTAACCTACAAAAGTGTCCCTTGAGGAAAAATACATTTTCTATAAAATACACTTTATACCATTACATTTCCCAACATAACAGCCGAGTTATAATCAATTCAGTAACAAGAGTGTGAATCCGACTTTGGTCACTTTTCAACAAGAATTGGACTTTCAACTTAACAACTCTATTTGTGATTCCGATTATGAATATAGGATATGTCAATGTCATTGTTTAAACTACACCTGAAATTTATATAGTCTGTAGTGTGTCTCTTGGATAATATGGATGAACATTTTAACCGCCCCAAAATGGACAGAAACAATTTCCTATGACATATTAAAGATGGGAGTGACTATATACACTCCCGTCTTGTAGCGATTTTCTACACGACGGCTTATTAATCCTCGTAAATTCTTGTGTGATTCCTGTTCAGAGGGTTTGCGATTGCCGGAAAGACCGTCGTGTACAAGATAGACTTGGGACCAGTCCTTATGTCAGGTGTTCACTTCACTTCTTGTTGTCCGTTTTTTAGTTATTATGGTCTCAGGGAGAGCCCGAGGGCCGAGTGGGTGGCGTATGGGTGGATGATTGGTAATGAAGCTACATTGTCCTATACATTTATATTCTAATTTATCAAAATAAATTAATTACTTTTGGGTGCGCTGTGTAAAGCAGAGTGCTGTGGCTTGAGACTAAAATACGGTAAAATACCGCCCCCCCCCCAAAAAAAAAATCCACAACAACACCTAGGGTATATTAGTCTTAGACTACGGCTCACACAATGTGACATTAGGACTGGTCAGGGAGGTGTCAAATAGAATTGACACCTCCCTAGACTGGTCATTGAACACATGCAGTAGTGATTGGAGTGATAATATCGATCTCCTTTGTGTAAACGGAAATGATGTTGAAGTTTAAGTAATTGTTTAACAATCGATTATTTTGCTTAGAGCTTTATATAGGGCCACATAAAAGTTAACATGTTTAGCGTCCCCCGCCACCTCATATTTTTTGACTCGCTTCAATTGTCTTTTGTTTTTTCTTTATTTACGGTCATTACCTTTTTTTTCAGAGTGTTTCAGCAGGGAGGTGTTACATTAGTAATAACATCTCTCTGGTTTCAGAGTTTGAGATTGTTTGCTTTCACATCCGACCGTTTAATAGGCCCGGGCGTTTAGGCTCAAATAAACCCTAACTAAAAATAGATAGGCCTGGAAAAGATCAGTGTGTGTGTAGGAAGAGGGGGGCGTAAGAATAATCAACATAGTAGGGGGGTCATTACATTAATCACTTTCGTTGTGTGGGGGGGGGGGGGGGGACAAATTGACGATGATAAAGAAACATATTGGGACACCTCCACCCCCTACCCCCTGCCAAAGAAAATAAAACAGCCCCGTTTTTGTAAGCATTTTAAAACAAGTTGTGTTGTGAGTGTTGTAGGACTCGGGACTCGGACTCGGACTCGAGTCCGACTCGAGTCCTTTTTTTCAAAGACTCGGACTCGGACTCGGTCCCAGTACTCAAAGACTCGGACTCGGACTCGGACTCGGACCCCAAGGACTCGAGGACTCGGCTTCGAGTCCTCATCGAGTCCGGCAAAATTGGGTTTTATTCAGGTGTTTTATTTTCATTAATTTATCTGAATTTTGTTTTGCTGAGGGACTAATTTTCGCAGTCCGCCGCTAGCAAAACAATAACTTTCATAAGTAACACAGAGGGTGCTGTTGTACCAGACCAGCAAGTAGCGCTACCATGGAACGCATATTCAGAAGAGGGGGGGGGGGGGGGGGGGGGGGGGGGGGGGGGGGGGGTGGGGGGGGGGGGGGAGGGTTGATCATGCAGCCACATCGCGCTAGATTATCCCCCAAATGGTGCAGATGCTGATGTTCCTGAAGTGCAATGAGCATCTTCTTTAAATTCAACATATAACATTAGGCCAACTCAAAACTGATTTTGATGATTGATGAGGTCAAAACTCAGGTGTTGTCAAGCAATGAAATATTCAATTTTCTTTCCTGGTTCATTTTCATAGCCTTATTTTACTGACATCTTCTTTCAATGTCAGTACTCCCAGTTCCAAAGATATCGTCGATTTAGTTATTGCTTTAAAAACAATGAAATACAAAGAACATTAAATTATATCCTGGCTTTTATCAGAATTATTAGCCTAAGCAATAATTTACTTCTTTAACTCGATCTGTTATTGTTCGTCCATCGCAAAGCAAAGACGACAATGACAACAAAGACCAGTTACATAGTTGAATTTGATCTATGTGTCAGAGGATGACTAACAAGACCAATACGGGCAAGGAAGCAACTCCAACATGTGTGGCCCTTCTGATCAGTATCTGGCGTTGCTGCTCTCGTCTTGCGGATCTTTTCCTCTATACACTCTTTCTAATTTATGTAATTTTGCATGCAAATAATTGCAAATAAGCAGTAATTAAAAGAACAACCACAAAGACAACACAAGCCTAATAAAGTAAGTTACTGAACTGACTGTGATTATACTTTGATAAGTAATTATTATATAACGCATGGAAATATTCTAGCCATCTGATTGGTGGATACTACATCATAATAACACAAAAAAGTTTGGTCCATTTCATGCTTGACGTAACTTTCCGGTCTTGTTTTGTCTTTCAAAAAGTACTATTGACCGCGTACTATTGACCGGGCAAAAAATCCCATGCCTCGTACGATTTTGCCATAATGGCATGGAGGATCGACTCGCCTGTAAAAGATCTTTTTCATGTTTTGATCAAAATCGCACACAAAAATATTTTTATGCGTTATATAAATCAAATATGGACTGCTCTTTATTCGTGAAATGGGGTGAACTATATAATTGTTCCTCGGTGATCTGGAGACCTAAGCCTACTATTTCCCCTCAGCCTTCGGCATCGGGAAAATAGTAGGCTTACCGTCTCCAGATCACTTTGGGGCAATAGTTCACCCCATTTCCCTCATGAACAGTCCATATTTGTATAAGTAAACAGTATAGAACTAAAATTCTGACTAATAAAACGTTGATATAGTATTGGTGAACTGCGTCTTGAATTTGATACATAAGGACTCGGACTCGGACTCGGACTCGGATATTGAGGACTCGGACGTGGACTCGGACATAGAAATTGGCAAAGACTCGGACTCGGACTCGAGTCCTTTCCGCAAGGACTCGGACTCGGACTCGGACACGGATGATGAGGACTCGACTCCAACACTGGACTGCCAACTTGTGACCAACCCCTTTGAACCACAACATATTTAATAGAGGCATCTTCGTCAAAGTTCGTCCAGTCCAGGTTTATTAGAATCGCTATATATAAATACAAGCGATTTTGTACTAAAAGTTTTTTAAAAGGCCTCCTCCTATTTTGTTAGAAAGTCTCTACGCTAAACATGTTTTAATCTTTGTATTTGCCTAATTTACCCACACACCTGCATACGGCCCACTTGAGCTTCGATTTCGCTACACGACTGTCTGTCGTCATGTATCACTCGATTTAGCGTGCAGGTTGAAGACCGTCGTGTACATAGTCTGTGCAATTTCGCCACACGACAGTCTTTTATACTAAATTTACATCTGCGCATGCGTTAACGACTGTCGTGTATATAGTCTGCGCAATTAAGCTACACGACAGTCTTGTATATAGTTTCGGCCATTAAAGATTGATGAACGTGAGTAGTAGTACTTCACATCGAACTTTTATATTTTTCATGGCCAAAACATAATCAGATGGGACACTATGTCTTGTTTTTGACACGCTCTGTATATATTTCAATTAGATTATGGGTGGAAAAGAATTTATTACTCAAGCATCAGGAGGGTTGTTGATTACGCCAACGGATCTACGGCACATAATCTCCTGGCCACAGCTTGACATACGCGGGCGCACTTCGATCAGGCTGCGCACGCATGCTTGAAAACTCACAAAATACCGCTAACCAATCAGAGCCGTGAGGTCGAGTTGACGTATTGCGCACCACGGATGTCCGTTGCACCGTTTCTTGGGGGAGGTTGAACTCGAGTACTTTAGGGAGCAGACCACTAATTAGGTTTTGCGCGGCACTTCCGGCAAAACGTGAGTACGACAGTAGTTCCTTTGACGGAAAGAACGGGCAAAATCGGCATGAAATTAACGGGTAGTGATAACGGGATGAGAGCCGAATAACATGCCACGAAATCACTATGTCCAGTTATATCGGCTGATATCAAAAAATCTTGACGGTGTTTCTGGGTTGACTTTCAGATAATATTAGATTTGAATTCACAGTACGAAGCGTGTAAATTCAATGGGGGACGACTTAGTGATGTGCTCCTTTTACGCGAGTTCAACCTCATGTGACGTGCGTCCATTACGAAAATTATCAAACGATAATTCAACAGTTCGTAGATTGAAAACCACACGGTCTAAAGGTGACGGAAAAAACCCATTGTTCTACGGAACTGACCGACCCAATGTGTTTGTTTACAAATTCAAATAGGCCTAAACAACATTGATCAGTTTCGACTGTTAATATTTTGATCAAAAAAATAAAGTAAGATAAGATTATACACCAAAAAGCTTTACTAAGTATATCGTAACAAAAGGCGTGGCAATACAACACCGCGAAAACAGAATGGTAAAAATGGCAAGGGTGAATGTTTTTCCTAAAATTAAAGGAATTTAAATCGGCTTACCCTGTTCATATGGGTGCTTATCACTGGCTACCAATTACAGCGCGTTATTTTAAAGCGACGCCAGGATAAATCGATTTATATTCCAAACAGCTTATGCTTCAATTGACCTCAATTTAATGATATCTAGAATCATTAAGATGTCAAAATTATCCAAGGGCATGCTGCTACTGTTTGGGACATGGTTCATGTCTACATAGCACTACTGACTGGCATATCTATATTAAAAATTCTCTCGCTATCAAAACATAATATCTTAATAAATCTTTGGTTTCATAATGTTAAATGAAACAAGCTGAATTATAATGAATATTCGTTAATAGATTATGTCACTTGATTTCCACTGGCAAATCATTATTGCTGAAAGGTTTTAACCAGAATTTAAAAAATAAAAATGTAACATTTTGCTACTGAATTGAAGAAAAAACTATCAGCAAATCGAACACAATGTAGGCCTAATACCTCTTTGAACAATGTCGTGGACGTCGAATTCGAGGAAAATTCAGATATTTAACGTTAAGGGGGGACTTAAGGAAGTTTTTTGTTGAAGTTTGTTGGTGCTGTAATTATTGAACCATGACTCAAATGTATATAAAAGTATACCTTTTTGGAAAGGAAATGGATCAGAGAATCCAAATTTGGCATTAATTTTGACCACAAAAATCATTTTTGTTACCCCTTTTTTTTTAACAAAGCTAACAAAAATAATTTTGAGTTATAAATGCCCAAATCACTTGATGATGATGTTAAGACACTACTGGAGGGATAATTTTTTTTTTTTTAAATCTAATCCAATATTTTTTGAAATTTTGACAAAAAAGTGTAAAAAAAAATTAAAAATCCATTTTTTCACGTTTTTTGGCACTTTTTGGTCAAAATTTTCAAAAATATTAGCTTAGGTTTTTAAAAAAAAAAATCGTCCCTTCATTAGTGTCTTAACATCATTATAAAGTGATTTGGCTATTTTTTACTCAAAATTATTTTTTGTTAGCTTTGTTCAAAAGAATTTGGGTCAAAAAAGTGAATTTTGTGATTTTCTCAAAAAATCTACTTTTTTGGTCAAAATTGACGCCAAATTTTGATTCTCTGATCCATTTCCTTTCCAAAAATGTATACTTTTATATACATTTGATTAATAGTTCAATAATTACAGCACTCACAAAATTCAAAAAATCAAATCAAAAACTTCCTTAAGTCCCCCCTTAACATGAAGGCATACACTAAGACCAGAATGGGAGTGACCCACCTTGTTAGATGTACAGTATTTCTACTAATTATATTCATCACTGAGAGACCTCCAAACCAAATGTTCTCGAATTTCAACCATAAACACCTAAAGACTCCATACATTTATAAAGTATAAGTTCGAAGCAATATCACAAACTTGTATGCAAATTGTGTACAGATTTTCAGTCAAAGAACCCTTTTTGACATTTTGTTTGTGCAAATCTGTAAATAAAATGCGCCCCAAGAAACCCTACTATATTACGTCTCTGAGTCTGTCAACGATTGCCTTAAGGTTCGTAAGTACCCGCCTATAAGTATTACCTTTATTTATTCGAGTTTCGTGTTATTAATTCCAACACGGAGTTAATAATATAAAAGCCGATTTCAGCATATCATGTGAATTCTCTTGCTTATTTAATTGAATTTTTTCTTATTCAAAAATGGCCGATTTTGTTAATGCGCCTTTAGTCAAAGGTGGTATCTCAAGAAATCGTAAACAGCGGTAACGAAACGATGATACATATCCTTAATCAATATGCACTGATTTACTTAGGAAATTCAGTGTTTCAACGCCAATTGGGGACGGAATTGGGCATTTTGTAGTAATATTGGCGTAGAACGTTATTAAAAGCGTCATTTTATGTCGTCATTCTGGTTTTTCCCCATCAAAACACTTATCGCGACAATTTGTGCCATGCGGCTTTAGAGGTAACACTGCAGTGATCTACGCTCGCTCGAGTTTATCGTGCGTGCTTTCCGAATGTGCTTTCTTGATTTGTATCTAAAACCTTTAAACCAAGTAAAATTTGTAGAAAAAGGTGCGTGTTATACAAACGCCAATATGATTGCTCCTTCCAGACAGCTTCATTAGGTAAAGCGACTCCAACTGGCACGCTGAATCTCAAACAAAAACATTTCGTTTGGATGTATCTGTTTACAGTTATATTTCGAATTTTCCTAACCAATTTCAAATTACTAGTTTTGTCTGTCTCAAGAGCTATTGAGCATTGCTCAACAGAACTACATTAATGTATACACATTTGATTAAAGAAACCTGTCGTACAATTTGACAACATTACCCAAGGTTGCCGATATCTTAACAGTACAAGTGTAATTTTTATCTCTAGAAGACCGCGATTACTCTATACTCTATTGTGCCAATATAAGAACATTTATGTGTCAACATAATTTTTCTCTACGGATAATTTGATTCGTATATACGGCAAACTGAGAGAGTGCGAACGTACTTGAGTCATTAACTGATTAGTTTGTCAGAAATGCATGCAATTCATTGTTTTGCTGCAGAGATTAAAATCGACATCAGGAATGAAGTGCACTTCTGGTACCACACCAGTAATTCAATTGCCTATTGAATTACATGTAAAAAAAGGGGGGGGGGGGCGGTGGTTGGTAACAAAAAGCTTTTTTTTTCTCTTATAAAGACGCTGGATATTTCAATTTGACATTTTCCTGAAAGTTTATGATATTTTTGATCATTTAATCACAAAAATGATATGCTATGACCATGAAAATTTTGAGAATTAAGCTCTTGAATTTGGAGAGCTGTTATATCGCCCTCAATCAACAGGAATGTGGCTCATGAAGCTCATCAGTCATTTCCTCTGAGACAAGATACATTTTAAGTGATCGAAACAGTACAGATACAATACCTCGATTTTTGAAAAAATCAAGGTAATCATTTGGGAGCAATGATTACATTTTATTAATAGTCATAGTGCTTAAACCTTATGAAAAAATGCTGATTGTCGTAATATTAATTACTTGCGTGGTATCTTCTGGAAAACTAATCAGTTAATGACTCAAGTACGTTCGCACTCTCCCAGTTGGCAGTATATACGAAACAAATTATCCGTAGAGAAAATAAGAGAAGAATGATTTAAGGGACCCAAATATCCCTAAGTTGAATTAAAAACTGAAGTAAAGGTATTCTTATTACGGTACAATTATTTCGGGTGACGTACAGGGGATGTTATAGATTGTTTCTTGTGTGGAACTTACGTTAAATGCATATCCTCATTAGTACAATTTATGCACTTAAATCCCACTCGTTGCCAACTGTTTTCCACACCTGCGGAATGGCAAAACAATTCAGAAACCAATCAAAGCCCCTTTTCCAAAAGGTGAAAGGTATCCATACGGCGTTACGTATTGATTATTTCGAATGACATACAGGCGATTTCATTGAATGTTTTATTGCGGTGTCTTTCATGTAGAGCTAAGAACCGGTAAAACTACATTATTTGTATATTCTGCATTAGTGCGATACATGCACTAAAATCACGTTGCCAACTGCTTCAGCCACCCGTGGAATACCAAAATAATTATAAGATAAAATAAGCCCCCTTTGCCAAAAGGTTAAAGGTATCATTATGTCATTACGTATCAATTATTTCGAGTGACATAGAGGTGATTGCATTGATTGTTTCTAGCGGTCTTTCATGTGGAACTAAGAAGCGGTAAAACTACGTTATTTGTATATTGTGCATTAGCGCGATACATGCACTGAAATTCCGTTCCGCGGATCAATCAAGCCCCCTTTACCAAAATGTTAAAGGTATCCATATGTAATTACGTATAAATTATTTCGAGTGACATACAGGTGATTTCATTGCTTGTTTATTGCGGTGTCTTTCATGTAAAACTATGAAGCGGTAAACTACGTTGTTAGTATAATTTGCTTAAGTGCGACACATGCACTAAAATCACGTTGCTTTCTCGACATGCTAAATACCAAAATAATTAAGACATCACCTCCTTTATCATAAACAATACGTTGACATCTACAGATTGATGAGTTGCCACCAAAACAGGGCAGGATCTAGAAAGGATTGGTAACTTCAGGAGACTGATTGAAAACCACGTGGATTTTCAGTGATCTTTTGATATCTATGATATAAAAAAACCTTAATGCAACGCAAAGTAAATCTTCGGAGATCGTTGATAAGGTTTTTTTCATAATGTGTGTTGATAGAAGTGTGGACAATTTAAGAACTTTCAAAAAGTATAACTACATATATTCATCCGAGAGTGCACTTTGCATGAAAACCACATTTAGTAATTTCCTTTAGGTTATTTTCTTAGTTTAGTTGTAAAAAGAATCGTGATTACTTTTGCAAGAATATGTAAAAGCACTTTATATTAAATATATGAGATTTACGTGTTTAGTGTGTATTTAGCTCACAACAGGCAATATTTTCAAAGTAGACAAAATAATGTCTACTTTTTTTCGCCCATCCCATTTTGAGAACTAGTGACTATAATAACGGAGAAAAAAACCCGAAAAAATAGTTGACACCAGCATAGACCTACTGTGAAAGACATTGACGGGTGGGCGGGTTGTTAGTGTTTGTGTTGGGATGGGTTAAGGTTGAAGTGGGGTGTATGGGGTGGGTTGGGTTGGGGTAGGGTGGGGTGGGGTGGGGTGTGTTGGGTTGGGGTGGGGTGGTGTAGGGTGAAGTGGGTGTGTCGGTGGGGATGATGGTTGTTTTGGGATCGAGTCGGGTGTGATTTGACATGAAATTTAATTTAATTCCAGTCAATTTAACATTGAGCAAAGTAGGATTAATTTTGAGGAGATTCGTAAATAATCTGCCAAAAAAAGTTCATTTGACAAAAAAAATAAAATATGGTTAATGATTTTGTAATTTTTCCTTCATAGAGCTCTATATTAAAGCGCATATTCTCAATTCCGCTGTCTTTTAATGCAATATTCTGCGACATTGGCGCTTCTAGGACACGTGCCATAGACAGATATGATTGCTTTAAACGATTTAAAGTTTAACATATAAATTAATCGAAATGGCATAAATATGAGGGTTTAATTTTCGTTTGTAGGAACAAAATTCGGAGTAATTTTTTTTTAAATAACACCAAATATTATTTTAAATGATATAAGTTTGAATTTAAGTTCTACATCTTCCGCCCCCCCCCCCCCCCCTCTGTCCGTCCGCCCGCCTGCTCGCACCAACGACATCTTCGATTCGAAGACACTAATGGCACTGACCCATTCTGCGGGTACGTCGTTGCCGATTTACGACACCTAAATTATAATTGCAAAGTAACCGAGTAGCCCAAATCTATTGTTGAAGGGACATTTAATTAACGGACAAGCACCAAAATCACCATTTATCCTTTAAAAAGTAACCCAAATCGGCTTCTATACCGAGATCTGGTTAATATTGTTAGGAATAAAGAGTTTGACAATCCCTACTGTTTCTATTATAATGCAGGAATGTTGTTTATACATACTAAGTAAAGACTGGTACAATAAGGTTATTGAAATGCACTAGAATCGCCAATCTTATGGCGCATATAACGATATGACAAGCATTCATCTCACAACACATTTTAGAGACGGTTGGAATTTTAATTTCTATTTTTTCTTTCTTAATTTCATCACTAACTGGATAGTGGCAATATTTCTGGACTTAAATTATCGCGCAATGAAACTACCTCTTGTTTCACATCTGATATGGGTCGAAGGAGATTAGAAATCAAATAGCTGGTATCGGTGAGGTCGTTATATGCACAGTATACAAATATACACTGAGCCAAAAAAATAACTTATACAATTTTAACAGATCATCAAATCAAATACTGTGCATGAAAATGTACCAAATTTGGATTACTGCAATGTATTGCTTCAAATGGCAGTCAATTACCAATTGTTTGCCTAAATGACACAAGAGAAATGTGCACCGACTCAGATTACGTCTTGCATCACAGGTCATAGCAAACAATTTCAGCAACATAACATTAAAAACATTTCGGAGAGTCAAAACAAACTCATATCCAAACAAACAATGAAGTCATTAATAACGGGTATGTCCACCTCCAGCTTGCAGGCAAGCTGTGCATCTCCATATCACGCTTCCAATCAAGTTCCTGATGGTAGCCTGTGGAACATTGTTCCATTCTTCCTGTAGTGCTGCAATAAGTGTTTGTCTATTGACAGGTGGATTGTCTCTTCTTGATACACGTCAACCAAGCTCATCCCAGGCTAATTTTATAAGTTTCCTTTTTTGGCTCAGTGTATATTATCTGTATACAGTGCTCTAAAAAGTACCTTAACCGGTTAAACTATGCTTCTAAAACATAGCCCAAACTTTTAGTTTGAAAAGTGTTAAAACACTTTCCACGCGGCAGGAGTCAGAAGACGACATTCCAAAATTTCACAAAATGCTTTAAATATGTCATCAAAATTATTGAATTTCATCACCATATTAATTGGAATCACCATGAGCAATGCATTAACAGTCAATAGTTAGGTCACCCAAGCCCTATATGAAAGCTATGAAGATTGTTAAACGGGTCAGTCGTCACAAACATGCACAAACACAATAGTCAAACAACCTTGTAATATTGCTATTGTCAACACTCCCTACACAGAATCTGTACGATTTTCGCCATGTATGTCTATGGCAGATTTCATTCCGTGGTATAAGCTCTGAAGTTTCCGTGGTCTTCGCTATCTCCAAGCAGATAGAGCAATACGTACATGGACATTTTTGTAGACGAGGGTTCATTTCATGATTTAGTGAGGTTTAGAATGAGTTAGGATTCCTGTAATTTCGAAGACCACAGATTTTCAAAACGTGAATTTTCCATCATTTTACGACATACATTTGGTCACAAAACGTGTTTAATACTATACATTTTACCGTTCTGCAGATGTTACGACCCCTCCTCTAAAATTCTACATGATTTTTAACACGTTTTTCAGTTTTTGAGATGCCCAAATAGACCATTCTCCGAAGCTATTTCTAGCAAATATTGCAGTCACTGCGACTCCATTGTTTTCTTGCGTATAACAAAATATGACATGCAGCGTGACCTCCCTACTGACTGTTAAATAAGTACAAAATACCTATTATTGATTCAGTAATCCTTGAGATAGAACTGGAAAGTTGAGAAAGATTTCTGACAAATCTGTTTTGTATAATTATGGTAAAAACCAATAGCCGCCTGGAAAGTGTTAAAAATATCAAAGTATGAAATAATGAAGGAATTTCCATTTTTTAGTTTGAGATATCCCATGTGCAGATTGGCTAAGTATTAAAAAATGATATGTGCAAAAAACCAGAATAAAATACGACTTTCATTTTGCACTTTTTCAACACGGAAGATAGTCGGACAGGTATGCGTGTAGGACGTATCGATTAAACATCTCTGGTTTGGTTCACATCACACTATCGGCAGGTGAATGGTCGCTACTAGTCAATTAATCTACATATTGCTACACCGAGCCTGCTTGTTGAAAAACAAAGCGCAAACATTAACATCGTTTTTATCGTCAACCAATCTTTTACGTGCAATCCTAAATTAAAGAGAGGTAATATCTATACATAATCATTTTATGTTGGAGGTATAGACTTGGAGCTATGATCATGCTTATTACCTGGAAAGCTACTGCTTTGAGCCCTACAGGGTAAGCAATCTTTAATACTGTATTAAATGCAAACACGACGTTAATTAGCTTTTGAGATGAACATTTCCTGTACCCAACGTATATGTGGAGTCGAATAGAAATAGAATGAGCAATTTCCACTATGTTAAATAAATACATCGCTATTGGGTAGTCAACGTTTCAATCTTAAAAATGTTTGTCAATAATAAAAGAGATTGAATTGTTTAATTGTATTCCACATTCAAGCCTATGTGGGCCTAAGGATATTAGCGATATTAAAACTCGAAGTGATATCGTTCGAAGATGATAATTATTTCCACATTGTACATGCATACACATAGCGCGAGGGTATACAACCTTTTACTGGGGGCAATTATTCGCAATAAAGTTAATACACCTTTACGTTTTCCTATTTCGTCAAAAATATCAAAGGGCGATTGTATTAATCACTGTAGTCTTTGCACAAACTTGGGAGATCACAAGTCCGATGGATGACCACATGATCTGAGTTCTTTCTGAGTACGAAACTGGAATAAAAGGTTAAGAAACTTTTGATGACGAGAGTAAATCTAATACAAATGCATTCCTACATGCAGATTTTCTATCGATACTTCCTACATGCATACCACTTGTCCGACTATTTTCGGTTTTTAAAAAGTGCGAAATAAAATTTGTTTTTTAATTCAGGTTTTTTGCACATTCTCTTTTTAATACTCAGCCAATTTTTTAAAAATATATTTAAACAGGAATACAATTTTCAGCTCTTATCAATATCAGTCGTATCAGGGGTCCCAATTGGTCGACTTGAGGGACAATTCCAAATATGGACCAGTATTCCGAACTAAACACGATTATAGCTTAAAACCCGTGTCTAACTAAACTCGTGTCTAAATTAAGCGCGAGTTTATCTTCTAAATGACGTGTTTAACAAAAACCGATTTTAAATTCAGCAAATCTCGTCCCCAGCGTGGTTGTGCGATCACTGTATACTCAGGTATTCAATGTATTGTTGCCGAAATAGGGTACAATAGATATCGACCGAATTCCTCAAAAGCACATGTATTTTCTTAAACTACCCGATCTGCACGTCAGCTTGCACCAGACACGGTTGAGTAATCATTCAAGGCGTACGAGATTAGCTAAAAGCGCGGTAATCTACCTCCCATACCCATGTTTTCACTTTTCAGTGCGTTAGACGCGTGTTTGAGTTAATTACATTTTACAGAAATGCGTTTAGTTAAAGGGATACTAAGAAATGTTTTGAAAGCTGCGCCCTCAATTAGGATAAAAGCCGGATTTCTACATTTTTACAATTATATTTTATGCATAATATTATAAACAGGCACAAATAGAGTCGAAAGACATATTATTCTCATTTTCCCAAATGGACACATCAAATTCTTGATTGCTGACTTCACGATATTCATATTTTGTAATAAAGTAAAGAAGGAAGATACTTCCTATATACAGTAACAAACTATAATTCTTCCTTTGAAATAAAACTTTAAGAATAAAGGTATTGTTTTCACACTGTACCCGTGTTATATTGTGTGACATAAATGCGGGCGGTAGTATCATTTTAAGTGGAACAATGACGCAGCAGCCCGCAAGTGGAGTTGTTCTACGCTAAAATACTACTACCGAATGCATTATGTCAAACCTTTATTCTAATTGTTAAACAGTCATATATAGTTTAGACATTTAATCAGATTTGTACCTTTAATTGCCCACATTTTGTCAAATTTTACAACGCGAATGCGCGAGGGGGGTCACGCTTAACGTACGCGCGTTAAGTTCTCTCATATAAATGTCATCGATTTTTCTGAGAATTGCTTTAGCTGTTTAAGAATGAAGAATACTTTTACTTGCCATAAAGTATAACAAACTATGTCTTCATCGTTGAGAAAAACTGACGAATAAATGTAACAAGTATCAAACTATTTCTTCCTCTTTGAGTAAGTAAAAAAACCCTGACGAATAAATGTGACCTGCTCCCACAAAATGAACGTAAAGTCGTGGCGAAGATGTTGCTGAATTGAGCTAGGATAGCATGTTATTGATTTTGCCGTTTGTTGTTAGTATCGACTAAGGTTGGGAGCGAGTCCTGGGTAATCGAGTCCCGCCCGAAATTTCCAGTCCCGTAGTTGACCCTTAATAACCCACATAAAACCCCTTGACCCACACCATGAGGGATAATAACTCCTTACCTAAGATCTTATACTAAATTATTTAATTAATTCTTATCAAAAGTATGATTTTTTCAACACTGTTTTCTATGTAAAAATACAATTTATTTCAAAACGAACAATATTTTAATTGGAGATGCAGGAAAATGAAAGTGTACATTATACTTACATACAGGTTTAGTTGTTCATGTATTGCAGGGTGAACCAGGAATGGCAAATCTACATTAATCAAAAAAATAATAAGGTAGATTTGCCATTCCTGGGGTACACTGTTAAGACTGAAGACATCATACTTTTGATAAGAATGAATTAAATAATTTAGTATAAGATCTTAGGTTAGGAGAATTAGGAGTTATTATCCCTAATGTTGTGGGTCAAGGGGTATTATGTGGGTTATTAAGAGTCAAATACGAGTCAACTCCTGTGTTTTACTTAGAATCCTTTTTTTTTCTTTCTTTTATTTGAATTTCGGTACCGGCCCGAAAAATATTTCGGGTACCCGGGTATACAATTACCCGAAATTCTCACCCTAGTATCGACCAAGCCCTTTTATTCATACCAGGATTATAAAATAAATAGCCTGGTATGGCTGGTAATACTCTTAAAAATAACTATACATACTGCTATTTTAGAATTCCCTTATAATAAAAGGGACCATGGGTCCATACCAACAACAGTTTAAACGAAAAAATCAATAACATGCTATGCTGCCTCAATTCAGCAACATCTTTGCCTCGACTTTACGATCATTTTGTGGAAGCAGGTCACAAATGTACTTGCCACACAGTAACAAACAATTTCTTTCTTTCACAGTAATTATTTTGGCAGTCAACGGGGATGAAGTTCGTGAATTGATGTTAGAAGCTTTAGATATGGGACTCATCAATGGAGATTACGCCTTCTTTAGCTACTTTCCGTACAACGACAAACTGTTTTTTGGAGACGATGATTGGCGTCAGGTAAGAAGAGTGAAACATTTATCAGATGTGTTTCTACCGTCACTATAACCATAAACAACATCTGACCCGTTAACAGTATGCCATTATTTTATGAATGGAACCAATCATATTGCCTGCCGTTTACGCGGCTGCGTAATTTCTCTTTGCAAGTTTAATGGGATGCTCGTCCAAAGGAATAACGTACATAATGAGGATGAATCATTTATGAATACTGAAAGATAAGGAAAATCGTCTCTTTGAATTTACATCACATAAGTTATTTTATGGTCTGTTTTTACAATACTATATGAAGGCTTATAATCAGGTTTGCTTACGATGACACGTCTAGGACTATTTATTCCTCACAACACATATAAAAACCAATAAATATTTACAGCAAAACAGCAAAATCAATATTATCTAAAATGCTAAACGAATTGTGTTACATTATAATTTACAATTTTTAACTTTACATACATGGTCATGTAAATCAAACACACTTAAAATCATTAAATTCAATTTCTACTGACAAGTAAGCATTTGCACTAAAGACATGCATTACATAAACATTTAGATATTTATGCATAATTTGGTACAAATTAATGGTTACTTTGGTTACAATTCAAAAGTAATGTAATGTACTTTTGTTAAACATGGTGATATTATGAATGTATTTAGGAATATAATCGTGTCCCAAAAATGGCGCAATGTACCAAATTTGCATATTTGCGATTTGAATAATTAACTAGCTAATTTGCATATTTGATTAGATATCGAACTGATTGCAAGTTTAAAAGATATATCTTAGCACAGGTAACCATTATACCAAATGTTATTAGTTTACTGCCTACAGAACCTGAGATATTTAGTGACGCATATTTAATTAGTTGGACTTTGGTTTGAGGATTTCTACATTGCGGATGGAATTTATGCGAGTAATGCATTTAAAGAACATTAATTTCAAGATAAAGAGGTTCAACGTTGATAAAAATCCACTCTTAGTTCAAATAGGAATTTCGTGGCTGGTTTTCCACTATTTTTGGAGACTTTCAAATGATGATAGCACCAGAGCGCCTTGCTCTATTAACATGATTTTTGAACCAAATCACACATATGACACTAATCTTGTTGAATTCCTTTGTATTTGAAATGTTAGTGTGCTGTATCTAATGGAGTGACAACATCATCTCAAGTGAAGTTGTCTCTTATAAGTCTAATGACGAGTTCGCTTTGGACGGGGAAAAGGAAATTAGGATGATTACCGTATCTAAACTTTAGCGAGAACTACCGCGGTATCAGTAAAACAATAAAGATAACGATATTACGATACTCTTCTGGTTACTTATCTTTTTGTTTTGCTGCAGAACGATGGTCGCGATGACGATGCCAGGCTTGCCTACTCAGCACTGATGATATTTCGGCTATATGAACCACAGACGGAAGTTTTCAGAGATTTTCAAAGAAAATACGCAGTGCTACAGAAGGAAAACTATAACTATACGCTGCCTCCGGGCGTTAACGTAGGCTACTATGTTCATGAAATTGATATTCACGTTGACGTCTAATATAAAAATAAAATAGGCGGAATGAGTCGATGATTGAATCATTATACATTCTAATAAGCAAAAAATTATTGTTATATTTGTCGTCGTGATAAGTAAGTCCACTTTAAATGGAGGTGACATTGAACAGTGAAATAGTTTTTCTTGAAGAGAGCCACGTGTGTGTGAATTTAGTACCCTTTACTTATTCAACAAAGGGCGGTGCCTACGCCGATACCAAACTGGTCTCCTATATCGTCCTTTGAGTTTGCGATGTATGTATTCTGTGTTCGTGAGGTCAGGGTCCTATTACGTTGAAGTTGAGATTCATCTTAAGAAGAGTGATACTTCTTAAGTTGTCAATTCCTCTCAAGGAGATTGGTAACGAATTAATAATTCAATCTTCATCAAATCGGACCCATGTCAAAAGTTGGACCTGGGCCCAACTCTATAAAGCTCAACTTTAGGAAGAATTCGTTAATAGTCTTCTGAACAAGGCATACGAACGGTTCAAAAAGCACTCTTCTTAAGAATTGGGCACTGTATGTGACCTGTTCCCACAAATTTGGAATAAAGAAGATAATGTCTATTAATTATGGCAAAATGCAATAGACAACAGGCCTTTTCTAGAGGAAATAATGATAGGGGCCTATGTGATGGCTATAAAAAACCTTAAGGGCAACGCACACATGTTTGGTAAGCTATTAAATCTTATAATTAAACAAGGGATTTCAAATGTGGAATATCTCAGGAAGTGACTTTACACCCAATTGTTTATAAACATTTGAACAAATGATCACACACGGTAATTAGAATTTAACTCTCTCCGGAAACAAGAGCACAGCACTGAATTACCAAATTGTCATATGTGGCATGTCTTGCATTTTTGATTTGTACGGTTTAGGTCGGCTATTTGCATGCTGCCGTACACGACTCTGTGATTCTTTATGCACTGGCAGTAAATGAAACTTTGACTGAGAATGGTGACATATCTGATGGACTGGCAATGACGCGTAAGATGTGGAATAGAACGTATGAAGGTAGGTTCATACCTAGACTGGGTCACCGCGTCCCTCTATATGGCCGCCATCTTTAAAAATGGCGGACCAAAAAGAGGGACTGGGAAAATAATAAATATGACTACCGGCAGCCTAAAGATGAAAGGAAATAATTCGTCGCTGTTCTGACATACCGGCACATCACAACAGAAATAAGAAAGAGATGTGCCGGTATGTCAGAAGAGCGACGAATTGATTGCCGATACTTTGGAACCCGGTAGTATATTTTAACGGAATAAATCGTAATGAAAACTGGGAACCATCGCTGGTGACGTCACAGCACTAGGCTCTCGTTAGTGAGTTTCGAAAATAATACGTACAAAAGGTGTGCGGTTTTCTCGTCAAATTCCAGGTGTACTTATAGCATATAGAATATGCATACCAATACCGAGCATGCGCATTTGTACACAGCAACAACAGAAATACCATGTACAGGGTGAGTCAAAAAGACTGCAATAGTGGAAAGAAGCCATTTTGTTTTCAAAACCAAAATTAATTTTAAAACTTTTTAAACGATGCAAGAATGATGTATTTAATCCTAACTTTGTGTGAAAAAATGAAGTCAATATCATTTTCCGTTTGCCTTTGGTGAACCTTTTGACCAGTGCACCCATTTCACACGTTTGTCCACGAGATACCCAAAATATGCATCAGATCGCAAAATGTGTCTCTCATTCAAATTTGGAAACTTGAGTTCATTTGTGATATTATTGGAATTTGATGCATCGTTTCGTGTTTACATGTGAGTTAGCATAATAAATTATAATCATACCCATGCTATGAAAGCGTATAATGTTCTAAATGTTAATAAAAAACTGACATTTTCCATTTTTTGTTGGCGGGATATTCAGATATGAAAATGCAATGTGTGCCATAATGAAAATCACTGTGCTCGTGGACAAACAGGTACATTTGGTTGTGCAGCAAAGAGGGTCACCAAAGACAAACGAAAAATGCGATCGACTTCATTTTTTCACACAAAGTTAGGATTAAATACATCATTCTTGCAACGTTTAAAAAGTTTTAAAATTCATTTTGGTTTTGAAAACAAAATGGCTTCTTTCCACTATTGCAGTCTTTTTGACTCACCCTGTATATGTGAGACGGTTTTTGTTCATCAGTACTCACTGACTACGAGGGATTGACAACTGGTATACTGGAGACGTGGCGAAATGATATAACTTTACTTCTATTTTATTTCTGATAATTCACTAACAGAAATATAAATTATGCCAACTAAAATAATAAATAATAAATAATAGTCTTGGTTGTGCAACGCCTGTTGCATCAACCAAACCAGGGAACAGAATAACTGTCTATGTGGCAATTCCACATAGACATAGCTTGGGCTTTTTGCAAACCAAGCTAGGGCGTGCTTCAATGAACACCAACACAGGTGGCAAACAAAGGAATCGAACTAAGGCCTTTAGAATTGCAAATAGTAAACAGGCATATATGATCTGAATAAATGAATACATTAAGGGAGTCGGTGTTGCCAGAATAAATAACTAAATAAGGGTGTATAAAATACACTGCTACATACATTCAGCAGTTTATCAGCGCACACTTTTGGAACTAAATTTGTTCCAGTCTTCACATTTGAGCACCCTCGCAGGGACCGTGTGTAAAATAGGAAGACATGAGGATAGAGAGTCTAGGTTCATACCCTGCACCGGATTCCCGACCTCACTTTATGACCACCATCTTTTTTATTATGCGCAAGAAGTCGAAGTAAAAAAAGACATCCAAGAGGACGACATTTTGTTGAATTCCACGAATACTGAAAATGCGCATTAGTGTTCATCAACGACACAAGACTACTCGGGTTAGAGTGCGACTCCGAATCGTCACGCTATAAATGCCACATTTGTGCGCCATATCGAGTCACACGATGCACGTTGCCGCGTGAATACGCTTACCTAATATGACGCATGATTTTGCGTGAGTCATATCATGATCATCCTAAAAAAGTTGATTATCAATTCACAATGATATAATTTGAGAATTTTTTAACGTTTTAAAAGTTGAAACTAAAACATTTTCAAAATTTGTTTTATTATTTTAAGAAAATCCCCCCTAAATGAAATGTTTGAGATATTTTTGACAATGTTTACAAATTATGAATGGTGACGTCATTATTTTAATTTGCAGGAATCTATGGAAGAATCCAAATCAACGCGAACGGGGACCGTGATGGAGACTACTCATTATGGGATATGCTAGATGTCGAGAATGGGACTTTTAAAGTAGGCAACACTTTAAAAAATAATAATAAAGGTCTAAATTTTATTGTCATCGCAGCCAACCGGCTGAATTGTAACAACATTACAAATCATCATCAAATACATTAATAAACAATGCAACGTCCAGGCAGCAGCTAAATCAGCGCCAAGTTGCGACATAAACCAACATGAACAAACATACATAACCCCTACATAGTAACCCCCAATCGGCAATGTAGACTAAGTGCCTTGCCCAAGGACACAAACACATTGGCACCAGCGGGGCTAGAACTCACGACCTTATGATTATGAGACCGGCAACTACTCCACTGGACCACACGTGCTCTACCGACGACATGTCAAAATTCCACAAAATGTTTCAAGAGTGTCAAGATGATTGAATACATTTCATAACCATATTTTGAATCACCACAGTGATAAAAGCATTGCAATAAGTACAAACATGCCTAGTATTGGTTCAGTAATCCTTGAGATAGACAATGACATTTGGGAAAGGTTTCTGCAAAATCTATTGTGTATAGATGGTAAAAACAATAGCCGCCTTGAAAGTGTTAATCCCCTTGTTAAACACAGTAATTATATAAAATCTATCTTGGCGTTATCTCAGAAAAATTTTGAACATGGTATTTAAGATTATGCCCAAAACTGGTTATACGCTCGATGTTCCTAGAGATGTTAATTTCATGCTTTATATTGAGGCAAAGTGGCAACATGTCTATCTGCCAATGTTAAAAAGAAGCAAAAGTATGTACTCTATCTCCACTATATTATAATCATACCCAATGATAGTGACAGATTGTGACATTTGAGCTGAAACGTGCGCATATTCTGACACTATCCATCCAGCGTGCCCTGTCTTCGACGTTTGCAAAGATGCTTACTGCTTAGTATAAACAATACATAAACAATACCATTTCTCTGATTTTTTGTTTGTTACAAAACTATTGTCGACTAAACATAGGTGGTTTCCAATTTATACGGAACAACAAATGAGTACGTACAAATAAATGACGAATCGTGGCCTGCAGGACGCACGGGACCGCCGAAAGACGCGCCATTCTGTGGTTTTGAAAATGAAAATCCCGCTTGCCAGCCAAAGGGTATGTATTGTACACGTATTTGTGTTGTTGACTCATAAAGCTCTACGCAGCAACATAGTAAACTCCAAACATCTAACAAATCAAAGTTGATAATTGAACGGCTAATGTTGCACGAATTGTCCAGATATTCTACGAGAGAAGACCGCAGCGAAAAAGGTAGAAAACGCTGCCTGACCGTTGAAGAAACTCGCCAAAACGCATAAAGCTACGCACTAACTCTTCGCACTAACTCTTCTTCGAGCTCATGAATATTCAGCTGGGTACTTTTGTACCCAACTGAATTTTTATAAGAGAAGTTCGTAAAAGCTTTAAAAATTGTGCGGCGTAATCCCCGTGTTACGAGATACGTACTACCAAGGTACTGCGCTCGCATTTGACGTTCTCACAAACGTTGTTTACGATGTGTTATTCAATATCTTCTAGATATTCTTCTTCCTTAATAGATTAATATTTAGAAATACAATCTTATTGTTCTTTTCAAGATTAATATTGTAACTTTCAATTTTCAAAAATACAATTGTTAATAATTGGACTACAATTATTGTAATGAGTATGTCCAAATTCAATACCTTTTATATTTGTATATATAATATTATTTTTTAATATTATTAATATGATAAACTTTGGCCCCATACCTTGTTAATATAACATTGTTAATCAAATGCAACGGTTCTTGAGATGATGAGAGACACTATAGGCTATTCAATGATGTAAAACAAAATCACTTTTTGATTTAATGTGTAAGACACCAGAACAATTTACTTTCCCCGTCCTTATTAGCGCGAAGACAGACATCAGTGGTGTGAAATGTAAACATGCTGAAAAATGTACTAGTATATGAAAATGTGCTATACATAAAATGTGAAAATTATGAATGTAAACATGCCGAAAAGCATATAAAAATATAAAAATGCTGAAAAGTACATGAAAATGTGCTAAACATGTATATGATATGCAATGTAAACATGATGAAAATAATATGAAAAATGTGTTATACATGTATCGATAATGCAATGTAAACATGATGAAACTATGTGAAATGTGAAAATTATGATAGAAACAAACAATAAAAGATAAAAAGTGGTGTGATAAAAAATAATGATAAGAAAAATAAATAATATTCCATAATTTTGCAATTTAATATGTTTAAGTTCGAACTATATTTTAGTGTATTTATTACCCGATAAGTTATTTTTTGAGGACTGTATATTATAGGCTACATAATATTAATCGGCATTTCATTTTTCAGAAATCCTCTCCCCGGTGATAATCGTCAGCATATGTTTCTCCGGTATTCTATTGATAATCACGATAGCCCTACCTCTAGTATACAGGTAATTAATTATTCAGAGTCGTATTTAATATGGTGTTTTTTATTGGTTGAAACACGTGGAGACCCACTACGAGCCATAATCAAATTGATGAAAGTTTGGAATCACCGTTTCATACTCGGAAAAGGGTGGTTGTAGGATATCACAATGCTAGCTCTATTTCCAAAAATGTGACTGATCTGTACTTGGATTTTGTATTGGTAAATATACTATATAGACTAGAAGGCATTTTATAGTTTAAAGAAAACTAAGAAGTTTCCTTCTCTTTCGTTCCCCATCTATATAATTTCAGGAAAATGCGTCTTGATGCCGAAGCTTTGAATATGTCTTGGAAAATCCGTTATGAAGACCTGGTATTCCTTGACGCCTCGAAATCAACCGCGTCTTCTTTAAAGCATTCTACTCATTCACTGGTAAATATTATGAAAATCAATTCAAAAATGTAGTACAAGAACGTTCATAATTAGTATTTCCAAACAATTGAAAATGCTGATGCACTCTATATCTATTTTGCCAGTATGATAATATGTCACGCTACTTCACATTTTGCTCTCTCGCCGATAAGTTGATCGGTTGTCATGTACATTAGTAGTTCCTCCGCAGCATTTTCGCCTGTGTAGATCAATACGATTATCATCATAACTGAGCCTAGACGCTACAATAGAGTAAAGAATAACTATCGGCCGAGTGCACCAATGACGGGTAACTTAATAGGGAGGTAAGCTACCTCCCTAGTAGTTATGCTCTAACTGTAGCATAACTTACTAACGATGTAATTCTTAGAGCATAATTGGCGAGTAACACCAGAATAGCTATTAGCGAGGTAAATATCCAAATTAATCAGCATCGTCCCCTTACAAAGCCAAGTGTCGCATATGCCAAGTGTTAACCTATAGTTTACTGTAAAATTCTGACGTGGATGGTCCTCCGTAATATTAAAAACGTGTCGTCACTCGCTAGGTCATAGGTGAGTGTAAATCAAGAATCACGTGGAGTCGGACTACGATCCGGAAAAAAATGATGCCATTTTATGGCCAAAAATTTCGAAGTTTGTTTATCACTTTTTCAAAAATAAGGACTATCATGACATTACAAACATATTTTGGGCGAGGGGCACATACAAACATTGCACCAAAAAGCACAATTTTAATGAAAAACACAAGCACCCGATGGAAACAATTATATACAATTATAACACATCTCTTAACACAAATACCTCCGTGGCGTGGACACCGTGTCCTACGCTTGTTAATCGCGGAACCCCGGTTCGATTCCCAGACCACGCGCGGCACGATATCCTTTTTTTTCTTTTTCTACCCTTCCACTCACAATAATGTTGAAACTTGGTTTATCAGTTTTTAATTAATAAAAACAATAATAAGTTTATGTATTTAGTCATTATTTAAGACCCTTGGACAACTAGTACATTTTGGTCAAAATATGACCCAAAGTCGGTGCGATTAGTGTTTGAATGGGCAAAAGGAATTGATCTAAATTTTGACTAAAAAAATCACCAAATTGCATGAATGGATTTTCAAAAATATAAAAATCTTCCAGCTTATGAGGGGTCACATTCCACTTCAAATAGACACCCCCTGGGCATGCAAGTGCAATTGGTTCTTCAGCATCAGCGAATCATCCCCTTCAATGTTCACAATAAATGTACGCTATACTGCTAGAATCGACTGACTTGTGGCATAAAACGTTATGCCCCAACTTACTCTTGGGTCCGGTCAGGTATAACATTTAGCGTAAATTACCCGCCAGTTACTAGCCTAGTAGCTTACCCCGCATTGGCGCTCTCAACATTTTGGGTTACGCCTCAGTTACTAGCGAGGTAGCGCTATTCTTCAGCTACCCGTCATTGGTGCACTCGGCCGATAATAATAAACACCAAACCTTAAAACTGATTAATAAATATTGTTAACGCTTTCCACGCGGCAGGCGGCTGCAGACGACACTTCCAAAATCTTTTGTTATATCGTTCACATTAACATAAAAAATGTCAGTTCCGTATCTGATTTCAATCTTTTATCATATCTCAATGTCAATCATTTTTCTTGACTAACAGGTAATGTCTGGAAACTGGAACGAAGAACAGGGCCAAGTTTTCGCTAAATTGGCAAATTTAGAGGTAACTATATATATTTCTCTTTACGTCAAGTCGAAATGGCAGTTCTTAAACACATTCACGCTATCATTTCTAAATACTTCCTTCTGGTGAGTGTCCTACCAGTTCTGGGGGGGGGGGGGGGGGGGATTGGGGGAGCTTAATTGGGTCTGAAATTAGACATATCAGACCAATTTTAAGCTAATGTTAGGTAATTTATAGAATAAAAATCAATATTTGCGATTGTTTGGGAGGTAAAATAGGATGACGGTTGAGCTGAGCCACTTACTTTATGGGATAAGGTCAACTTTTTTATTTTTCAAATTTTACAAATTATTGAGTTTATGGTTGATAGGTCTAATTTTATATTCATCAACTACAGTCACTTTAATTCAAGTGTTTGTATAGAACTCTAAGGGTCTATAATCCTTAAAAACTTACACATATTAAAATGCGGCTGAAAAAAGCCGGCAATCTAACGTTTTGCACGAAAACAGCCATTTTTTATGTCAATTAAAAATTACGTCCATCGGGGGCGAGGTGGCGCAGTCGGTTAGAGCGTCGTACACTGCTGTGCACCGTAGTTCTGTTGGTGGATCGTTTATGAGTGAGAGTTCAAAAACGATACACCAACACAGCCTCGTCCCCCATGCCTCCTTCAGACCGTGCAGACTGAAGTTGGCATGTTCATGGCGCATCGTGCTTCGGAAGGTACGTAGAAATGTTGGTCCCGTGTATCGGAAGAGCTATCCCCGAGCACGTTAAAAGGTCACAGACTCCTTCGTAAAAGAGTAGGGGATCATCCCGGTCTGTGTCTGTACACACACATATAATATGTATTCATATACATACCTCCACTAGGCGTGGCGCACCAATGGAGTAAACAAATAGCCAAGAAAGAATGATGGAGGCAACTAAGCTGCTTCCATCGTTCCGTCCAAGGACGACCGATGATGATGATGAAGTAAAAATTAAAATTAAAATCCGCCACCCCCTTCTTTTCAGGGAAGATCAGTAGTCATCAAAAATATAGACGTGTCTAAAGTGGAGTTGTCGAAACCAGTACTCAAAGAATTAAGGGATGTAAGTATATATCAACTTAGGTAGTTAAAATTACTATTTATTTTCTGCTATAACACATACGCTCTGATGTTTTGACTGCTGTCCGCCCGGATACACTTAGTTGGCATACCGACAGATTATTCCCAACTCATCGTTATATCAAAGGTCTCTTCAATTTGTGAAATGTTTGCGATTAAGAAAAACCATTCACCTATATGTTATGAAATCAAAATCAATACACTGGGTCTGGAGTAAATATGACTTGTTGCTCTTATCCTTAAAGCTTAAGTCACGGACTTTTGCAATTTCTATTACCCTTCGTATACATGTGGAATTAAACTTTTTGACGCGAACAGTCAAGCTCGAAAACCGACATCTACCTACTTGAAAGTAGTTTGCATATAATCAACTGTTTACACTCTAAGATAATTAACGTTAACTGATCATTATCACACCTAATAACTCAAAACATCCATGGTAAAATAAAAACACCACATTTTAAAACTATAATTAGTATAATGTATGTGCTATTTTACTCTTTCAGATGCGAACAGTTGAACACGCCAATATTACTCGTTTCTTTGGCGCATGCGTGGACCCACCAAATGTTTGTGTCGTTAATGAATACTGTCAAAAGGGCAGTTTGCAGGTCGGTATAACGCCACTATTTTATGCATATTAAAGTGTTCTTACACAAGTATCCGGCAGCCATATTGATGTATTTCAAATTAATGGTCTTCAAGAAAATGACCTCCATTGAACTAATCAATCAATTAATCAATCACTGCTATCCCTTTATTTAACAGAGATTTGTATATGCCAACATAATAAAGCATGCCCACATTTTGGCAATGCTCATGATCACAGCGGTGAACTTTCCTTATGTATAATAGGAGACACGTGCTGAAAGTATGTATATTATAACATCTAATTGATGCATATCTTGTGTTGAAACTGTTGAAACGGAGTGTCACGGTAAATATAAAGGGCCATTTAGTTCTTGTTATACGACGCGTGAACACAGTGTGACGAGTATATTGGATTCAGTAGCCTAAATCTGGTAAAATCTGCTCCGCATAGAAAGCAGCAAGTGTTATGTAGTGATTTGTCTGTTACAACCTTCTATTTTTGTCAGTCCCGACCCCTTTTCCGAAAAAGTAAGGCAATTGGAGACCCACAAAATGGATATGTCCTCATGCAATTGAAAATGGCATTATATACATCAGGCATGTGTTCAGACGAGTTAAATCTGTTGATCTAGAACTCAAGGTTCTTGATATCCCATGAGTATACAGGGTGTATACTGCTGTTGAGCAAAAGGCTAACTGTATCAAACCGATAGTACCAAGTGTATGGGCGGCCAAAGGGGTCAAAATGGTATAAAGGTATGAGAAAGGTGTCGATGAGAGAAAGGTGTATAGAAAATAGAGAAAGTATGGGATAACAAGATTGAACAGTCTAAAATCTATAAAAATGTATAATTTTATAAAAACAAGAGAAAATGGGTCAATGGCATAGAGAAAGGTGTGTAATTTACAGAAAGGGATCTAAAGTGAAGAGAGGTGTATAATATAGAGAAAGGGGTCTAGAATGGAGAAAGGTTTATAATTTAGTGAAAGGGGTCAAAGGTCATGTAGGGAGCATTTGAGGTAAATGTGTGCATTTTTAAAGAACGGTGTCTAGATTGGAGAAAGGTGTGTATTTATAAAGAAAAGGGTCTAAAATGGAGAAATTACACGTATAATATAAAGAAAGGTGTCTAGAATGGAGAAAGGTGTATAATTTAGAGAAAAGGATCAAAGGTCATATAGGGGTCATAAGAGGTTAAGATGTTTACACACCATGAGCACCTCAAGCCCCCTTAGCTAAAGAATATTGTTACCAATATTGGCTGATTTTAAAGTCTGAGTTTAGACGAGAGCCCATAACAGCAGCAATAAGTGCAGTTTAAATTGTTGGCAAAATGGGGTCAAACGTCATGTAGTTGTCTTTAGAGACCAATCTGTATACACCACATGAGCATAGTCCCCTTTACCCAAAGACTTTTCATATGAGAGCACTAAACAAGCCGAACGAAACTATCCAACTTATCTCGCACGTCGTATACGGTTCCGATAGGATCCTAATGTGTCATTTAACAAACGCAAACCACAGATTGCGTAAGCCGAGAACTGCGACATCTAGTTCTTGATAATATTATCTAAAGTGAGCATTTCAAGCGTAATTTGGGATAGCAGGTGTTTTTTTGTTGTTGTTGAATATGTTCTAATGTTACTTCTCCCTGTATACTTGTCTTTATTACTTATCTTTCCGCCAGGATGTTCTGCAAAATGACTCCTTCAAGTTGGATACTACATTCAAGCATTCTCTTATGATTGATATGGCGAAGGTAGGAACGGAATGCACACTAATCATAAATGGTGGTAATGCTATCCTCCCAGGAGAACCCTTGAAGGATAGCTAAAGAACTAAGCAATGGTTCCCTGAACATGTTATAGAACCATTGTCAGTTCTCAAACCTACCGGAAAAGTCCTTCAAGATAATAGAGAACCAGAAAAAGGTTATTAATTTATTTAGGAGGTCCCCTCCTTGTCTTAATGATGCTATGTCCACAACGATTATGTTAGGCAAAAAACAAAACAAATTTGCCTCAGAAGACCTCACGCGTAGCTTTTAAAATTCACATTTTACCGCATCACCTTTTTTCCCAAACTCAAGAAATACAGAGGTATTCATAGTGCATGATTTTTAAGAACGACGTATACCGATGTAGGTGTGTACTAGTATAACAGAAGTATGCCTTTATTGGAATATGCGTCTTTAAATTATAATTTCACATTGTGAAGTACCATATCAGCTTCATTTTCCTGCTTCACCGTATATTGTTAAAAAAATACCGCATTTCGCAAGCAAGAGAAATCCAAACGTTACATTTAGGCTATAGGTCGGCCCGGTCATCCGGGTACTTTGTGCCGTTTGCCGTTAACAACAAACCAGACGTTTTAACCAAGGACGCTCTACCTATCAGTTTTACGCTCTACTCGCCCAGGAACGCGCCACGCTGTGTACGCTGTGTAAGCGGCCTTTATTTACCTCTTGGGTTTGTGGTCAACGGCATGTGACGTCACTCCGGGGTGACCTATAGCACAATAAGAATCAGTTATCCTAATATATTTGATATGAACAAAAGGTGCAACCGCAACACATTTTTGAATACCCCTTTAATAGTATAACCCAGGTCTATCGTATCCATTTCAATTGCTTGTACTTAGGGTCTTTATTACTTACACGGCAGTGTGTTAGCTCTTCATGGACGTCTCAGTTCTTCCAATTGCACTATTGATAGTCGTTTTGTACTCAAGCTGACAGACTTTGGGCTTCACGAGTTTGGGAGAACAAATAGACCACTAGAGGATACGGTCCACAATAAGAATAGTAAGCATTGTGTTAATGGGTAAGGTCAGAAGTCACAAACTGGTCCAAAAAATGTTTCACTTCTAATAATGTTGAGAAATGCACCAATTCTGATTAAACGGGACAAAACTTAAGTTTTACATACTTAATGACCCACAAACTATATATTGTTGGGAAGCTTATGATTCAAGGTTTTTCATTTTTGCAAAAAAGAATCAAATTATACAGGGTGTGTAACATTTTTACAGGATGGAACATAAAAAGTTGATCGTTTTTGCTCCTCACAAAATATTTTGATAGTTTGTACAATTAGGGTTTAGCTGAAGATAGTCACCAAAATCAGAACAACCGCAGAAGGTGCTACCAAATTTGCTAAGAATCACCTGCCCAAAATGTACACAGGAAAAGTACAGGGTGTCTAAAATGATAATGAAATAATGCATAAAATGAAGGTTTGTATATAATATTCTATGAAATTTAGTTAGCATGGACTATTTAATTTTAAGGAAAATGGCATCAATTTCAAAAGTTCTAGTTTTCCGCTATTTCGTGTAGAAACCTATGGGCGCCTCACCCACCGGCTCCACCCTTGACTCACTCGACGTTTAGATTGATAACTTCACTGTTGCTAGACATGTGGCTTTAATCTTTTTTTTATTCGGTAGCTGGATAAATAGTCTTTAATATGATACCAAAAATGTTATGATTTTTTGACAACTTCTATTTAAAATAGAGACACGTATCACGATTTTAAGGATTTTTGAAACGTCTCCGCCTTATTTGATATACCTATTAGTGACCTGTGACCGTAATCATGTGGATGTACGCAAAATAATTAGACTTACTATGCTTACGGTATACTAGTCTCAGGATACGCAATGTTGGAGTACATGGTTTGATGGAAAATTCAAAACCTCGTGAATATACGAACCAAATCATAAGGTTACAAGGCCCGCTTAGCAGCGCTATAAATTGATGCCCTAAAAACCGTCAACAAATCTAAATATTCGCCTTACCATACAAGCTGGTTGCTATATATGGCATAATTCTCGTGTGCAACCAACCGGCTGTATTGAGTAGTTTAAAGGCATGGGCGTAGATGTAATTTGCAACATAATGGAAACTTACCCAAGCAGTTAGCCCCGAATTTAAATATTATATGCACTGGGTAATCCTCTCGTAGTATTGATAACAATAGGTTTACCAGGGCGAATTAATAGCGCTTCTATGCGGGCAATTTATGTCGTGTGTCGTCCGTTACTGCTACGCACAAATAAGCACAGGTTTCTAACGGACAACCAAGTACCGACGCGTAAACCTTAGTCAACCCGCATATAATGCGTATCAAGTTCGATCGTCAAAAAAAAACACGCGTAATGCCACGAACGCACGGCGTATTTGCACAACGCAGTATAGTTATGCGACATGTGAATGGTTCGTTTACATGATTTTCACGACGTTTTAAATCAGGATAATGACGTTGATCAATTGTTTTGTCAGTAACTGTGAGGCGGGCTGCCGGGCGGGCTGTGAGGAATCATTTTTTTAAATTTATTTTGGGACCTCGGAATTTCCCCCGGGGCTATAGTCGGATTTATAATTGAACGAACACATTGAAGCATCGTATTGCGTACTTTGCGGGAAGCGCGTACAACCATAAAGCGTGATAATTTCAGGCGCGATCATCTTTGTGCTGCGTGCGTGTTGTTAATTAAATTATTAATTGGACTATAGTAATAGTTTTAAGTATATTAATTAGTATGTATCAGGTGTAATAATTAAGTATATCCAATCCAAGGGAGTGTCCACTTGCTTGTGATAGTGGATTTTGGCAACAACTGATGAACTATCAACACATGATTGGTAGTGATTAATATTATTATTTATTGCTTCCGATGCTAGATGGTTTTCTAGCGACGGTTCTTGAGCTCGTATATGATTTACACCAGAAAGCACTTACAGTTCATCGAACACATGTGAGAGTGCATACTGCCCCTCGTCTCTGTTCAAGGTGTCAACCCTCTCCTTTCTGATCTCATCCGCTTCTTTTGTATTTGTCCTGCTCCATGCATGACATGTCCCTCTTTCCACCCGACGACATGATTCTCGTCCACACTGTCATGACCATGGTCTGTGATGGCTTATTTGTGAGTTCGGATTGGTTCCTTGGATTATATACACTAAACACCAACACGACCCACACTATATACACCAATCATAAGATGAATCTAATTCAATATAATTCTATTCTACCTATCTTTCCTTGGAATCGTAATGTTCAATACATTTAGTTTGTATTTTTAAACATAAACATATTTGTTTGTTTAATTTTTCATCTAAAAAGAGTTGCTATGGCGGGCACCGGAGATGCTGCGTGACGATCTGAAGCACCCGACACGAGAGGGCGATATTTATAGTGCTGGAATTGTAATTTACGAGATCCTTACTAGAAACGAGCCGTTTGAAAACAAGACACTTGGTATAGAAGGTATGGAGCGTCAAAATGACAAAAGCAAATATCCAAAAGTACTTTCAAGTATTTTTTTTCTTCTGAAATGTAAATCCCAATGAAAGCTTACCGGTTAGAGGAAAATCACATTTTGATTGAAGTTCAATGAATTTGTATACTGTTGTTTCGAAACAAATTAGAAAAATCAATGCACACGCGCTGATGGTGATGAGTGAGTAATAGCACGAATCCACAGGGAGAGTGCAATTGTGAGCATATCAACACATGTTTTAACGTAATTCATACATGACCATACTGATAAAATTTGACATTTGTGTGCATACTTTAACAATCTTTTCTGATGAATAAAACATGTGATTTTAACGCTGGTAGTAAAAAACGGCAAACCCGTGTCGCGTGATCATCGAATCAAATCAAAGCGCGTGGTGCGGAAATGAACAGTGCACGGAGTGCAATCACATACTTCCAATGCGTATTTTAGTTTTCAGATTTCTAATTGGTTCGAAACCACTAATGTGTATGCAAGTTTTTTAAAGGCAAATTATCAGGTGGTACAAGAATAATGGGCTCTATATCAAAAGAAACAATTGCAAATATTTTTTTATTATATAAATAAAGAGTTTCGATAATTATAGCGGCGGTCGTTTCACATGACTTTCTCGCCTACTTGTTTTACTCGCTTGTCAATGTGTTTCCAAAGCTCTAAAGTAAAGAATTCTTCAAAAAGGAATTCAAATCGCGCTTTAAATTTGAATTTCGTTCTAAATTTGGTAGAATTGTTGGATAAGATAAAAGCCAGCAGCGAGATACCATTTCGACCACGGATTGAATCTGAAGAAGCCGCCAATGATGGCGCACTACCACTTATGAAGCTATGCTGGGCAGAAAATCCGGCCGATCGACCCGGAGCCAAATCACTGCTGACTGGACTACGCAAACTAAACAGGTACTCAATTTATCTTACCCTGTGCGGTGACTCTGTACGCAGCATTTGCGCTTGAGTGCCGGAGACTTGGTTGCCTAAGAGCCATACATGCCAGATTCGCTGCGCCATGAACTGGGTCATTTGGTGTATTGACTTTTCACCCATTGGCTTTTATTGACATAAATCCTTATAGACAATTTACAAAGGAAGTGGGAGGAGTAGTTTTTTGAGATATGTCGACTTTTTCGGCCAATTAAGTGAGAATCGATGACCTCGATCATGGCGCGTGGTTTGTGCTATGTAGTCCGCCTCACACAGTAAAGTATAGGGGAGTAGGACACTCAATTCTACACGCAATACTAGTTTCACGCTTCATTACGGGTACGTCTGGAGGCCGGACTAAGGCTCCAGGTGGACCATGGCTCCTTTCACACCGGATAGTAGTCTTTGGTTGCGTGGATACCGGTACTCACGCATTAAAGGTATGTTATGTGATCTTTTTCAGGGGACGCCCTGAATCCTCGAGAAAAAAAATTGAAGCAGATGTTCTTGCAGATTTACTTTTCTGATCATAAATCATAAAAATATTCCAGATTAATGTACAGCTCGGTACAATCTATTTTCAAACATGATTATGAAATAATTAGGAATTGTATCGATCTGTAACTTATCATGATTTATGATCAAAAATGCAAATCTGACTTCATAGTAAAAATCAATGATAGAGGGCGCTACTTGGAAAGGTCACATAATTTGCCTTTAACCGCATGCAATCATCCTCGCGATAATGAGTTGCGTTCATTGGAATACGCTCTAAAATCGCAGAGTCACATAGTTAGATGAATACAGTTTAGTACAATAGAGGATTATCGACACCAATGTCACGAAATATGAGAAAGGATGTCACGTAATGGTAGAGTCCATATGGGAATCGATATTGAATTCCGTATTCATTATAACGTGCCTAGATCTACTCAAATCTTGGAGTTAGTATGTTAAATAACACGAAAGACATGTATAACACTATATATTTTACCGTCGAGTGTCGTTCTAGAAATAAATTCTCTGGGAAAACAAATGGGCCAAACGAGTGTCAGCACCGGGATTCGAACTCGGGTACCCATCATAGGAGTCACAATCCTATAAAGGTACGCCACGTGAGTCAGCTTCGGGGAAAAGCGGGTGATATAAGCATGTAGGCTTGTTGTCGTAATTCGTAGTAGTCGGGGGGTTGGTCTTAGGTAAAATTTAATATTTTCTACGGAACAGGATAAGGTGTAAACAAAACAAAGATCAAGATGATATAAATAGAAAAGAAGAAACAGAGAAATATCAAAACGAAAATATATGCCAAAGATTATTCTTTTCTCTTTTCTTACAGGGGTTCAAATAGTGAAAACATACTCGACAACTTGTTGTCCCGAATGGAACAGTACGCAAATAATTTAGAATCACTAGTAGAGGAAAGAACTGCAGCATTTCTGGAAGAGAAAAAGAGATCAGAAACACTTTTGTATGAAGTTTTACCCAAGTGAGTATAATTGAATGATGGAATTCAATAGAAACTGTAGAGAATATTACATCTATAAAATGTTCTTATTGAACTTACTTAGTATTGACCATATTTCCTTTCTGAACGGAAGCTACTGTATATAATCAATACGCTACTTGCACGCAATCGCCATTTTAGAATGAAAGCGAGGCTCTCCCCTCATCGCTCGAGCGCCCAACCGCGTCACACGATGCACAAACCTGCGTGAAACCCCGACGCAATGTGGCGTGATAGTGCGTGAAAGTGCGTGGTGAGGGGAGAGCCGCGCTTTCAATGGTTCCATCTGTACCGTGCAAGTAACGTATATATGGCACATAACATGTATAATGGATGCTGGTTCCCTGCACCCTGGATCCCCGGCCCAACTTATCCATAGGTGCAGGTACGGGCAAATCAATTGCCGTCCGTAACCGTAAGCTCAACACATTGCATTGTCGCTCTGTTATGGCATAAGGTAAATAACGATCAACACACTGTAGCTGAGATACCGCATCGAACGCTGAATGCATTGCCGCGCTGCCATAGCTACGGCGCGACGGGGAACGCGGACATGACATGCGTGCATGTGCGTGTGAAGTCCGGCGCTGTGGTTAGCGCAAATACACGTGTAGTTTGTGCCAATTAGCAAATTTGTTATCATTCTAAGCGTGACGCTGGCTTGGTCGAATTTATTTGTGGATCTATTTTTCTCAATCATGAATATGCATGACTTTTATGCCAGCAAGTCAGATTTTAGTGGAAATCGGCGCGTACCTGCATCTATGGATAAGTTGTGTGGAGCCCATTGATGCAGGGAACCAGCATAGTATAATGGATTGCTAAACTTTGCAAAACGTTTACGCCGTTGGTTACGATCCGAAAAAAGGCCTGTCCGTTTTCGCGTTTCTTTATTTACCCCCTGGATCCCCCAATACATGTAAATGGTGGCAATTTGTTTTCCCTCTACAACAATTCCACGCAGCTCAACAATTACCAAATGTTCTTGCTTGTCTACGAATTAGTAAAAGCGCAAGGCTATACGCAAGGCGCCTACTTTTCTTTCCTAAATCTCTGGCCATGCGAATCCCATTGTCTTTTTCTCTGGCATAACATTGTTGTAATCCAGTTGTTCCATTTCAGTTCATTGTCATAATTGTATAAGATCGAGATTGATTTGTTTCATGGCAGAATGGTTGCAAATCAGCTAAAACGCGGGAACTCTGTGGACCCTGAATGGTTTGAAGCCGTAACAATATTCTTCAGTGACATCGTGGGTTTTACGTCATTGTCCGCGGCGAGCACCCCTTTGCAGGTATATTTGCTTGAAAATGTGCTTATTCATTGTATAAATTCTCCAATAATGTTTGGACATAGTCTGCTGTCATTGACTGTGAACACAATATTTCAATGGCGCCTAAATTGTGCAAGATATGCCATGTCAGTAATAATAATCAAAGTAGCGACGAAATAATAAGTCTCGGCTCGAGGCATTTGGGCACTGAGATACTGTGTTTCGTTTGTTTGTGTGCTTTTTTATTTTGAAGTTTTTTGTTGTTGTTCTTTCTCACTTTTTTTCTCACTATTTTTCCTCGGTTGATTTATATTCTGTGTGTCCTGTCCCCCTACCTCTGTTGGATGTGGCCAGATTCTAACGGTCTTGGTTGGCATGGTTTTAAAAATAGCACAAGACAGTTGCTGATCCCCATATTTCTTGTGCTATTTTTAAAACCATGTCAACCAAGAACGCAAAATCTGACTACATCCAGAGGACAGGACACACAGAATCAAAATAATTTGATCACGGTATAATTCATTAATATTTTCAGGTTGTTCAATTACTCAATGATTTATACACGTGTTTTGATAGCATTATTGGACACTATGACGTATATAAGGTAAAGTTAACATCAAATAACATTTGATCAGTATAACATTTAAACTCTGTGGTCGATCGTAATTTTCCTTTCTTGACACCCAGCATGCGATTCCCATTATATTAAGGCGTGTTACCAAGAGAACCAGGTGCAATATTGTATATTTTGCCGGTTCTTTGTTTTATTCATGCCATTTTTATAATTTACATTATTTTACTAGCTTATGAAAACATGACATCACAACATGCTATATTTCATTTAAAAGGTGGAAACCATCGGTGATGCCTACATGGTTGCGTCAGGGTTGCCCGTTCCTAACGGCTCACTACATGCTCGAGAAATCGCCGGTATGTCATTGGCCCTTCTCGTGGCTGTGGATTCGTTCAAAATAAGACACGTGCCAGACCGAAAGTTGAAACTTAGAGCAGGAGTACATACAGGTAAAGTAGGGGGTTAATCGGTAGAGCAGTGGGAGCGGTTCTCATATAGCACTATATTCACGTATGGAGATATTTCGGGCTGTTTGAACTCTTCTTAATGTTGAAATGCCTAGAAATGGACCCCGTCCCACCAAAGATACAGTTAAATCGACATATCCAATCAAAATACAGTTCTTAAAGTATAAAACCCTCAGAACAACACACGTCCGTCACATAGATTAGAAGTATAAATTGTGCCCCCTGTCCTCTATCGACCTTAAAAAGTTAGTGGAAGTCTCCAACATATTAGATTGACACCAAGGTTATATAACCACTTGCAAACAACATAGCAACCTGTGTTAATTAGTTGCTCACGGGGGTATTGATTCTGTAAGATTGTGTACATGCTATTGTAAATATCAGCCAATCGATATGACAATTGGACCCTTGCACGCGCTTAGCAGACTAATATGCGCGCCAAATACAAATACATATCGAGTGCATAGGAATGTACATGCCCCTATAGTTTACCGTGAGACTGTGCATAGCTGTACATTGCTGTACATCGCCTACTAAAGGTCAAATAATATAAAGGTATACCTTGGTTTTCCTTTTTTAATACATTATTTGGCTGGTAAATACCACATATTTGATATCAATGGAAAGCTTAAAACACATTTTATCAGCTACAATTACTTATTCTGTGATTAAAACTACTCTCTTTGAGAATTGCCATCTGCAAGTACGAAGTTTTACGTATTTCGCATGACATCGGTGTTCCCCACCTTACTGACTGGCCTTTTAAAAGGTATGCTATCCCCAAAGTATGCCAGCCGGTAGCCTAAGTCCCACTCTTCAAAGTGTTATGCATTTTATGGATGAAATGTCCGGCATTTTTTTCATAAAAATGCCACCAAGAAATTGTATGTTTTCCCATAGCGTTACACTAACATTACCCGGATGTGGCAATCAACGGCAAAATTATTACCATTTCTCGACTATTGAGGGCAGTGCGTATAAATATAGTAATATAATAAGAACGTTGCGTTGATCTATGTGCCGTCGAAAGATGGTAATTGTAAGCCATTATACACCCTTTTCTAGACAATGTTGTGTACTCAAGGAGTTTGGACGTCATTTTAACCTACACATTTAATTAACAGTTTATCATGCGTAGCCACACCTATTGAGGATTTGTATATTATACAAATATATAGCACAATAACACAAGATGAATTCCATCTTCATATACTGAACAAATGACATTTGAAAAAGAAAGCTTTCTCGTTTTATCAACACCTGCATTTTTGATATCGATCAATTTGGAATTTAATTTCTTGTTGTCTATCTCTCTATTTACCGTTTTCTGACTTTATTTTTAAAACCTGCTGTAACAGGACCATGTGTAGCTGGGGTTGTAGGTCTGAAGATGCCTAGATATTGTTTGTTTGGCGATACCGTCAACACTGCTTCTAGAATGGAATCCAATGGCGAAGGTGAGCGTAGATTTTAATATTATCTGCCAGTTGCCCATGATAATTCCAACCAACTGTTGCCCACGATAAGACCAGCTGTTGTCTACTGGTAACCCAGTGGTAACCCAGTGGTAACCCAGTGGTAACCCAGTGGTAACTCAGTGGTAACCCAGTGGTAACTCAGTGGTAACCCAGTGGTAACTCAGTGGTAACCCAGTGGTAACTCAGTGGTAACCCAGTGGTAACCCAGTGGTAACCCGGTGGTAACCCGGTGGTAACCCAGTGGTAACCCAGTGGTAACCCAGTGGTAACCCAGTGGTAACCCAGTGGTAACCCAGTGGTAACCCAGTGGTAACCCAGTGATAACCCAGTGGTAACCCAGTGGTAACCCAGTGGTAACCCAGTGGTAACCCAGTGGTAACCCAGTGGTAACTCAGTGGTAACCCAGTGGTAACCCAGTGGTAACCCAGTGGTAACTCAGTGGTAACCCAGTGGTAACCCAGTGGTAACCCGGTGGTAACCCGGTGGTAACCCGGTGGTAACCCAGTGGTAACCCTAGTGGTAACCCAGTGGTAACCCGGTGGTAACCCGGTGGTAACCCGGTGGTAACCCAGTGGTAACCCAGTGGTAACCCAGTGGTAACCCAGTGGTAACCCAGTGGTAACCCAGTGGTAACCCAGTGGTAACCCAGTGGTAACTCAGTGGTAACCCAGTGGTAACTCAGTGGTAACCCAGTGGTAACCCAGTGGTAACCTGGTGGTAACCCAGTGGTAACCTGGTGGTAACCCGGTGGTAACCCAGTGGTAACCCAGTGGTAACCCAGTGGTAACCCAGTGGTAACCCGGTGGTAACCCAGTGGTAACTCAGTGGTAACCCAGTGGTAACTCAGTGGTAACCAAGTGGTAACCCAGTGGTAACCCAGTGGTAACCCAGTGGTAAACCAGTGGTTACCCGTCAGTGGTTACGGGTAACCAAGTGGAAACCCAATGGTTGCCCATAGGTAATCCAGTGGTTGCTCACGAGTATCTAGGCGGTTGTCTACGGTTGTGTAACCCAGTGGTAACTCAGTGGTAACCCAGTGGTAACCCAGTGGTAACCCAGTAGTAACCCAGTGGTAACCCAACGGTAACCTGGTGGTAACCCGGTGGTAACCCGGTGGTAACCCGGTGGTAGCCCGGTGGTAACCCGGTGGTAACCCAGTTGTAACCCAGTGGTAACCCAGTGGTAACCCAGTGGTAACCTAGTGGTAAGTGGAAAGTTGAGATTTCTTTCAGGCAAAGGTAATTGTTATATGAAGTACAACCACTGAAGTCTCCAATGTGCCCATTAGCTGTCATCCACCAATTGCAGCTGCTAACGAGTACACTAAGCTCGGCAGTACATTTCATAAATTAATGATATGCCTGAACGAAATATAATTGTACTGCGACGTGCTGTGCTTTAATGTTGTATAACAAAAATGTTTCTTTGACATGTTTTGCTTTTACAGCTTTGAAAATTCATATAAGTTCCTCAACTAAGGAAGTATTGGATACATTCGGAACTTTTGAAATTCAGCTGAGAGGAGAGGTAGAGATGAAGGTAAACATAAAAAATGACAAAGTGTCACTTTTGAAACTGGACCCACGATCATGACAATTACTCCGCTTCGCAACATCGTATCTCAACGATCGAGGTGTCAAAATACGCAGAACAAAATTATGCACTTGATTATTTGCTTCGAGTAATGCATATCCTTTCGAACAGTTATGTATTGGATCATTTTTAAATGTTTCGATACTTTTTGTGAGCAGTTTATTCCCTACATGTAGTCCAGATAAAGGTGAAACCTACTTTTTCATTCCAAAATTATTGGAAAAAAGAACAATTTTAATCCTAATATTTGTATCTGGCATGTCTGGAGTATGAATGGAAATAGAAAAAGGGTCAGTTTGGTTTGAGGGTTAACGGCCCGAAAAGTGATATTAATTTGGACCTATATAGTGTGCTGAAAATCGCAGACAAGACAACGTAATAATCTAATATGCAAAGTCTTGAAGTAAGGATATGTAGGTCTTACTTTATGTTGGTTCAGTAGGATTATTATTCATAGAAAATATATAGGTAAAATGGGTTTTCATCGGAAGAAATCCATTTTCGGTGTCTATGGTGTCTAACAATTGTGATTGGCTTGTATACAATCTGATGGCATTATTGTATGAAAAAAAATCATAAAAAAATAAATCGAAAAACATATGTTATCATTGTATAAATCGAGTGGAATAAACATACACTCTCAGAACAGGTATTAAATAACCATGGGTTAAAAGAATGTTGGTTAAAAAGTATACAACATTGGTTAAAAATGAAACGTTGGTTAAAAATTACTTTTAATACTGCGTTGGTTAAAGAGTAAAAATAGAATTAATTTTTAGTTTATTCAACGTTGGTTAAGGCGTCATAATTTTAACCAACAATAGGTCATAACAAGATTCCCGCCAAAGAATTTCATTGGCGAGGAAAATATTTTGCGCATATTATTTAGACCACGTCAGAATTTGTATATGAAATCAATCGTGTTATTTTCCGCCCCTGGTATTTACATTGGCGCTCTTCAATTAACATCATGTTGCCAACTAATATTGGACCAATATTGGTTTTACATTGGCGCTCTTCAATTGGCATTATGTTGGCAACCAATAATGGGCACATTATACCAAGGGCGGAAAATAACACGATTGATTTCATATACAAATTCTGACGTGGTCTAAAAATTCCCGGCCTTGTAGCTAGGATCTTGTGCCTTGCCCTGTCCCTTGTTGGTCCTGGCCACGGGTTGGCGCCAAGATTGAAAGCCAATATCGGGCCAATGAAACATCAATATTGTAATGTTGTATGGGTTTATGTTTAGCAAACAAAATAAAAGTTTAACCAACATTTTTAACCAACTACTGTTGGTTAAAACATATTAACCAACAAATGATTAAAAATTGTAACCAACCACAGGTTAAAGTTTAACCAACCACTGTTGGTCAAAACATATTAACCAACAAATGATTAAAATTTGTAACCAACCACAGGTTAAAGTTTAACCAACAGCTGTTGGTTACAGTTTTAACCAACCAATTGTGTGGTTCACCTGGTAACCTCCCGTTGGTTAAAATTTTAACCAACATGGTTAAAGATTTTAACCTTTGTTCTGAGAGTGTAGTTTTAAGAATCTATCCGAATTTTCGCTTAGCTAAACTACTGGACATACACCATCAACAATATTTTCAAATTTAATATTTGGATATATTCGTATGTGTTGTTATTTTGTGATATCTTCTTCCATGTGATTTTCATTGTTTAAACTATTTTTACCACGTTTGACAGTTTCGTGTGTTATGGTTTACATACTTCATCAGAATGACCTCTTCTGACCAGTGCTGCTTCCGGTTGAGGGCGCCGTTACGATGATATCAGTGGATTCGATGCACGATATGCAACGCCATGAACAGAGACGAGGGGCACATTTTCGAAGTCATGTCTACGACCCTCTGATCACTGTAACAACGCCCTCAACCGGAAATAGCGCGGATCTTGTTGGTACAGTTTGTAGACCATAACACATGAAACTGTCAAACGTGAGTAAAAATGTTTGGATTTGAGAAATTAAAATCCAAATGATTTGTTCCTGCACAAATCTATTAAATCTATTCAACGATATACTTCTTCATTCTACAGGGAAAAGGTCTACAAACTACGTATTGGCTTGTTGACAACAATGGTGGCAACAAGGAATCCACGGCTTAGAGAAATGAGCAGCTCGTCATTTCTATATTATCCTTAATTGGCCCTCATAAAAGCACGTAGATTAATTTCACGGAAAACATTGTAAAATAGTATCACGCTGTGCGTACTCTGTCATATTTGTTTATGTTCTAGTATTGCTATAGCCTTATATAATTCGTCAGTGGTAGTACATAGTGACGTATGGTCGGTGGTATTACGTAGTAACATATGTAAACTTTATGAGAAACTCTCAACATTACAAGTCATATGTACTAGCAAAATTAAAGCTCCTCCACTCACGGTCGAATTACACGATTTCATTATTTAGTCGAGTATTAATGGAAGCAGTGCTTTACGCTATAATAATGTCATGTTTGAAATAAAATCCATAGACGCGTCTCCAAATGAAGAAATAATTATTATACAGGATTCGCACGATATATTTAATCGAAATTTGAAAGGCTGTTGGATCACATATTTGTGTGCTTTTAAAGGTATTTCATTTTGATATGAGTATGTAAATCTATACACAGCCAAATTGCATATACATTGTTTTAACAATACATGATAAAGTGACTAAATTATACGCTTTCTCTTTTATGTTTAGCGATATAGCAATTATTGTTCCAGCGGCCTCTATGATCAATTTCATATAATAAATTATCTATTCATATTAACTTAAAAGGAAGAGGGGGGGGGGGGGGGGGGGGGGGGGGGGGGGGGGGGGGGGGGGGGGGGGAGGGGGGGGGGGGGGTGGGGGGGGGGCTCAAGGAAGTTTTTGATTTGATTTTGTGAGTGCTGTAATTATTGAACTATTAAACAAATGCATTATAAAAAATATACATTTTTGGAAGGAAATGGATCAGAGAATCCAAATTTGGCGTCAATTTTGACCAGAATTTGTGAGTGCTGTAATTATTGAACTACTAAACAAAATGCATTATAAAAAGTATACATTTTTGGAAGGAAATGGATCAGAGAATCCAAATATGGCGTCAATTTTGACCGAAATTGTCGATCTTTTGCGAAAATCATAAAATTCACTTTTTTGACCCAATTATTTTTTTAAAGCAAGCAACAACAAACAAACAAAATTGAGTAAAATATACCCAAATCACTTGATGATGATGTAAAGACACTAATGAAGGGACGATTTTTTTAAAACCTAATTTAATATTTTTTGCAATTTTGACCAAAAAGTGCCAAAAAAAAACGTGAACAAAAATCATCAAGCTATTTGGGCTTTTTTTACTTAATTTTGTTTTTGTTAGCTTTGTTAAAAAAAAGTGGGTTTTTTTGTGGTTTTCTCAAAAAATCAACATTTTTGGTCAACATTGATACCAAATTTGGATTTTCTGATCCATTTCCTCCCCCCAAAAATATACTTTTATATACATCTGAGATTCAACAAAAACCTTCCTTATATAGAAATCTAAATGAAATATCCGATAAATATTGTAAACATAATAACCTGAATTACAATAACACGTATTTCTATGCAGACCTTGACACATTCATTTTCAAAATAATATCATTAGACATAATAGCCTGGATATATAATGCGTTTCAGAAATAAAATGATACAATTGTGTAAAAATGTATTATGGTGTACCAGTGTATGTCAATTTTTGTGTCTAATCCATTATGAAATCGTCACCATAGATTTACAAGGCTCTACCATTTTGGTGATTCTTTTTAAGTTCACAAAAAACAATAGAAAATAAAAAAGAAATTGGCCGATTTTAATCTATGAAACACATCAGTACTTAGAAAATCTCAAATTCAAAAGTCTTATTATCTTCAATTATTCTACAAGTCAGGTATACCCTTGTTATTCTAAGGTGGCGAAATAATTAGACTTGTATCAGGCGGAGCCGCGAAACCAATACGACGGGCTTGTCAATTTATGTGCCTTCTACTCTGGACTTTTTCGATGACACTAAAGTTACACTTTGCATCAGCATAAAGCAATTGTTGCTAAGTCCGAAAAGATCAACGGTAAACCATATTTTTATGAGTAAATATTACTTTGACTACTTAGCATAGTCTACAGTGAAAATACCTTGACTTATACTCTGGGGCCAAAGCGTATTGATTTAGCAGGCCTGCCTTAGATGCAAAATGAATACAGCAGGTTGGGTAGTTTATGAAATACCAAGTAATATCGTAACATAATAGTAGGGGAAGGTAAAGCCAACATTTGGAATTGTTGACACGTGATAAACATGTATGTATGGAACTAGTAAATGAAAATCCGCGATTGTACGTGTTTATAACCAATACGATACGGAACGCAGATATGAACGAATCGTTTCCATCATCATTTAGAAACCCAGCCCGCAATGCCGCCCTGTGATAATAAACAGAGATTGAAAATAATATCGCGTTAATTATCTAATAAAACTGGCCTACCATTTTGGTAGTTCACCTCAGAGGAACTGGTCATACACTTGTTTACTTGAAGACAGATTGTACAGAGTTAACATGGAAAACATTGTAACCGTGTCCAATTTCCAATGGATGTGGCTAGAAATCCAGAGTGGTAGTTCGCCTTTCAGTTATAAATAAGTATGCAAATTACTTTCAATATAATATTCAATATTCATGATCACATATTCATAATCAACCATATAAGGTAGCGTTCGTGTCTTGTTGATATGTCACATGTGGACTAATGGTCAATCATACCACGCCACGCCAGGGCAATGTTTCGTCTCTATAGTTCAGTCAGTTCCAAATTGGCGAAACCTGTTTACAGCAGCGAATAAATTCAGAAGCGCGTCCCGCGCAAAAATCTCGCATGGCGCAATATGGCGCGCAATGTCGCTGTAGCATGCCAACATTGCGCTTATACTTTAATATGGATTATTTTTGCGCGTGAATAGATAAAAACCCAATATTTGTCGCCAATTTGGAACTGATTGAACTATAGGCTGGGTGCAATGCTTTCAAATCATTTCACCAATCGGCCGATGAATCAGGATCAGGCCTATGACGTAAAACATTACTGTGATTATTGTGTTTTACGACATGAATATTTTATATATTAAACAAATGAGAGATTTCAGTCAATTACGTTATTTCCTGTGATTATGATTTAACTGTGATTTCAACAATATTTACTAAGATCCGATCAGTTTCATCAATGATATCAATACGCATATCATCATACTTGATATGCGTGCTGAGTTTCTTAAAAACAAATAATTCCCCACATAGGTCATCCTCTTTGAGTTCAATATTGTATTATTATGTATATACGAGCACAATAAATCGTGTCGAACGGTCAAATTGCAATTCTCATTTCCAACATTTCCAACACTGCATGAAAATGTTCTCATCAATTAAGGAACAATGCCACTAGAGCGCATCCGGGAGCAGATGTTTCCCCAGCAATCATCGAGACAAAAGAAATGCCCCTGTTTTGGAAATCAGAATCGCAAACGTCTGTTCAAAAGACTGAGAAAAAAAAGAAGATCCAGGATATTTATTGTCAGCATTTTATCTAAGGCATTATTCTGAAAACCACAATATCCGTCTCGGGTATGATACAGCTGAAAATGAAAAAAACAAAAACCTCAAGATAAATTTAGAAACCCATTCACTTGAATCAGCTGAATTGCCTTCATTGCCGTTTAACACTTTCCACACGGCAATTGGTTTTACCAAATACAAAACAGATTTTTCAGAAACATTTTCCCAACTTTCAAACTCTATCGCAAGGATTACTGAACCATAACGAGACATGTTTATACTTATTTTTTTCAATACATTTCTCATGGTGATTCCAAATATGGTGATGAAATTCAATAATGTTGACATTTTTGAAACATTTTGTGAACTTTTGGAATGTCATCTGCTGACGCCTGCCGCGTGGAAAGTGTTAACAACACTAGCATTGCCGTTGAAGTACTATTGCCATTTCACGACAGACTGGGCGCAAACCAATACATGCAAATCGTAAGTTGAAAGTGTTTACCTTATCTAAGCATATACAGGGTGTCCCAAAAGTTTAGAAACCCTTTTAAAGCTTTATATCTCAAGTATAATAATTCGCAGTATAAAGCTCTCCAGTTCTCCAACAAGATTCATCACAGGTCAGCCAGTGGTGTTGCGTAAATGCTCTGTAGAGCAGCATTCTGAGCTGATTTCTAGGTTGTTGTTGGGTAATTACATTCTTTTTGCTCATTATACAGGAAATTCGTTGTGAATGTGGCTTTTTTTTTAGACGAACGTTGTTATCTCCACCGTAGGTCTCATTCATTAGATTGAAAGATATCGGGCCAAGAAGCGACCGTTCCACAGACATGGAATTTTGCTCTAATTATTGGGAATAAAATGATGAAAACGGACCTATAGCATGATTAAGGATAGATGTCCGTACCGGATGATAACATGTTGCGCGCCGTGCAATCATAATATGATAGCCATACGCAACCAGATTGTGTTATCTCACGGACAAACCCAAGCGTCTACTGTACAGTGGTGGATTCTTTTCTACCACAATATAAATCAATAAGCTGTAATCATAGCGTCGCTGTTCTGACATAACGACACAATATTACGCTACTATCTGACATTTACCACTTTTAACTACTTAAATTTGAAAAAGTGTACTATAAGTCCCAGATTCTGGACTGTAAATCGTCCGACCCAGTATCGTTCGATACTGGTACAAAGTCAGTAGAATGTTCCAGTATCGCCCGATTATACGACACAATTATATGTGTTGAATAAGAAAGAAACCAGATCTCCATTCTTTAGTAAAGCAGCAGGGGAGAAGTACTTTAAGGAAGTCAACAATGACAAGAAGCGTGGTTACAAGTACCATCCTATATATGAAGAACATGAAAAGACCAAAGAAACCCACTACCAAATTTAAGACAAAACCTCCAAGCCTGTCAGAGTTGAATGCATATCTCCAAAAGCGAAGAAATGCCAGTGCTCTTGGAACCAACCGTATTCCTTACTTAGTTTGGAAGAAGTGCCCAAGGATAACCGGACTGTTAAACTGCTTCAATTCCTGCTGACTGGAAAGCGGGAGAAACAATCCTTATCTCAAAAGAAGAGAATACTACTTCAGACCTATAACTGTGAAAAATTCAAGTGGACATCTTGGAATGGGCATTCTTGCTCAAAGAACCCTTGAATACTTAACAGAGAACAACTATATTGACAAATCTGTTCAAAAGGACTTCATGGAGAAAATATCAGGCTGTGTTGAACACACAGAAGCCCTTACAGAAATGCTTCAAGATGCCAAAAAGAATGGCAAGCCAATCGTGACAACTTGGTTAGATTTACAGAAAGCGTATGGAAGTGTACCACATAACCTTATACAATTTGCCTTGGAATGGTACTATGTGCCGGAACACATCAGAAAGATTATCTTCAACTATATATTACGATGAAGTGTTCATCCGTGTGAAAACAGAGAAGTGGACAACAGACTGGATACAATGCTTTATTGGAGTATTTCAAGGCTGCCCGCTATCATCCATTCTATTTCTAGCCGTTTTCAATCTCTGTCTGGATCTACTCGACCAATCTGATCATCTTGGATATCGCATGAGTAATTCCAACAGTGTGTCTTCAGCTAAAGCATATGCCGACGACCTTACACTGGTTGCCAGAAACACAACGACTCATAAATACCACCAACGAATTCCTCAAATGGACGAGAACCATGAAAGCCAAGCCTGCTAAATGTAAATCATGAAGAAAGTGGTTCCGAATGCAGACCAGAAGCGAAGAGGCCATAAAACACAATACATAGACTATGACCCACAACTAATAATTGACGGACAGAAAATCACATATATCCACAGCCAACCAATGAGATTCCTTGGGAAGTTAATCTATGAAGACCTGAAGGACGATAAGATCAGACAAATAGTTACCAGCAAGTTGTCTGCTATGTTGGAGTTAACAGATACAAGCGAATTGAATGGTAACATGAAAATGTGGATCTACAATCATGTGATCATCTCAAAAATGGTATGGGAATTTACCATCTACAACTTCCCAATCACCTATATTGAGAAACTGGAGGCAACCTGCACAAAACATCTGAAGAGATGGGCAGGAGTAACCAGAAGTACTACAAACAGTGCTTTATACAGATCCAGAAAACGCTACGGCCTACAACTAAAGCGACTCACCACCTCGGTGAAATGTATGCAACTAACCAAATACCATCTCAACAAGCACTCCAGAGATGGAAACACTCAAACACTATACCGAGAGTGTTTAGAGTCGAAAAAGAAGAGGTCCAGATGGAATGGAGTAAAGGAGCTGGAACAAAAAGAACGACATCTCATCCTTAATGAAATCGGCAGAGGTCAGACTGACAAAGCAGGCTTGGGGTTCAAGAAGAATCAGAAGCTAATTAAAGACATGACCCTTAATAAAGAACACAGGCAGTGCCTGACCAGTTTGGTTAAAGAAGTTGACGAGGATGAGATGCTGATCTACCTTTGTGGATGCGCGAAACAAGGACAGTGGCTGCGATGGGACTCTGCCATGCAAGTGGACACATCATGGAAGAAACTCCTGTTTGTTTGGACACCAGAACTCCTGTCATTCCAGATAAATGCCATCCATGACCAACTCTCGACACCAACTAACCTGAGACTCTGGGGCAAGACAAATATGGGATTGTGCCATTTATGTCACCACCGAAATTGTACCCTGCTCCACATCCTGAACTGTTGCAGCTTTTCCTTAGAAAATGGAAGGTACAATTGGCGCCATGACCAAACATTGAGAGCAATTGTGTCAGGACATCCCAGTCTCAAAGTTTCAGTCCAACCATAGCATTCCAAAAAGCAGATGGCACAAAATACCGTAATCCAGTCTTGCCCTACAGAAAACCAAAAGAGACAGACATCCTGAAAAATGCCAGTGACTGGAAACTCCTGGTGGATGAAGAGCACTCGCAGATAGTATTTCCTCCAGAAATTGTTGAGACGGCCAAACGGCCTGACATTACTATTTTCTCAACTCAGACTAAAAATGTCATCATCTTTGAATTGACAGTCCCATCAGAGGAAAACCTTGCAAATGCTTTCGCATGGAAGAAATGTAAATACCAAGACCTTGTAGCAGAATGTGAAAATAATGGATGGTCTGTAAACTACTTTCCCGTTGAAGTCAGAAGCAGGGGGATTTATAGTACCACGATCAGCAAATGTCTGGCCTCACTAGGAATCCCCAGCGGGAAAAGAAAACCAATCTTAGACACATCAGCCAAAACAGCCTTGCGAGCAAGCTACATTATCTGGCTTTGCAGAAGCACTAAGGCGTTCAGACAAGCGGAGTTGATTCCACCTCCAACAATATGCCATGGGGGAAAGGGGACGGTTGAGCGCTCACAAAACCGGTTTAAGCCACCAAAGTCTGGTCCGCAGCCCAGAGACCTCAGAGCATACAATTATATACATGTACACTGATGAAGATGATGAAGAAAAGCTATATTATGCAACACGGTGATTTTTCCCAATAGTCATTTTCAACGAGAACTACATCAGGAGTGCTCATCTTAATAAGGGTGAAATTACGGCGCCGAAAGTGACTACACTGGTAATCTACCAATGAATTATTCTCCCAGTATCGTTTAATACTGGGACAGCATGTGTATAAGTATCGACCGATACTGGAACATAAAAACGTTCCAATTTGGTACCAGTATTGAGCGATACTGAACACTTTTTATGTTCCAGTATTGAACGATACTGGTATTATCTGAGACCTTAAGTACACGTTTCCCTTTAAATCCAGTAAATACCTGAACAAATACTCTAAATCACAAGATATATCAATATCGGTAAGCAAGAAAGATGTTGATATCCAGTAATCATGGTAATGGATCGCATTGTGATGCTATCAATTATACAACGCACGGAGGTTTTTAAAGAAAAACAGTCACACTATAGTCACTATCATATTACCATGGACAGTGGACACAATTCAAGCGTTTCAAGCGAGCGTGTTTTGTTGTTGTTCGCGGAGCTACGTTCCTTTATGCATGTATGCGCGTGACGATTTCACGATTGACGCCATATTTATGAAAGCGCCCGGTACGCACTTTCGGTTTTTCGCACGTACGCCCATACGCATGTATATGTACGCACGCAATGTTGGAATAATGTCCATAGCATTATGACACTGACAATAAACAACACGTTGGACTCTAATTGTATTTGAGTCCATGTGATAACGATTTCAATATTATGAACGGACTAGAAAGACTATTTGTATTCGAGTTTATGTTTAATAACGATTTTCAATATTATGAACGGACTATAAAGACTAGGTAACTTTTAAATTTCACATAATGATTAGACGTGGGTAATATTGCTGAGTTGAGCCGTGTTTAGTTGAATGAATATCTCGAAAATATAATTTATACTAATTTTTCAGGTACTATATAATTGAGCTAGTTAAACCAGAAACGAAACGACCACTAGACGGACAATGGAGTGTACAGAAAATAACTCAATCCCTGTATCTCCTTATGTGATGGAAATCATTCGACGCCAGTGGGGCGATGTGGTTCTGTTGTCAATCGTTCAACCAATTATCGGCATATTTGGTGTTTTGATGAATGCATCATTTCTGATTGTCGTCGCTAAACAGAAAAAGATGCATACATTAACGAATGCCTATTTGGCGAGTCTAGCCATAGCAGATTTATTTTATTCCGCATATACAACGATTATACACATTACCGAAACGTCTTTGTCCAATATTAACAGAGATCGATATTTTTATGGAGCGATTGGGTGTGTATTAGACCCATATCTGACGTATTTAGGGTCATATGCGTCACTATGCACGGTGAATATGGTATGTTTTGAACGGTATATTGCTATATGTTATCCAATGTATCATCGACGAGTAGTAGGCACGAGGCGAACTGTATATCATATTGGGTCTTGTTGGGTTGTAGCCGCCCTGTTATCGATACCACACGGTGTTATCAGCGCAACGTACACCGAGGTTTGCCTTACATATCCGCCAGGTTTTGAAGGTTTTCCAGACAAAATCGGAGGCTGTAAAACATATCACGTCACCAACATATACATGTTCATGGCCCATATCGTGTTTGTCTTCGAGACTGGAACATTCATTATATCTGTGATAGGTGAGTATCTGTATCCAGTATCAGAATTCTTATTTAATTGAGGAATGTCGGAAACATTGTGTACAGATACACTGTTACTTTGACATTTAGTAATCCCTTTCTTGTTCGGGCATGTAATCGGAAGTCACTTTTTCTCTCCCTCGGTAATATTTTTGCTGGTGGTCAAAGAAAAATCTCTAATGTTTCGATTTGACTGTAGACTATGCCATAGTCTATTTTATTTTTAACCTTTTCTTCTTTTTTTAAATTTAAAAAAATTATTTTCTACTTATATATTTCTTATTCTTTTTTACTTAAACCATTTATTCAGTGTCTGACCCGTTGTCTAATATTCTGCATGCAGCCGCGTCTAATATTCTGCAAGCAGCCGCGCCAATGAGTAAATTCCTAATGTTCCTAATGAGGGCAGTATTGTATGTTCTGATAATTATGTCGCTATTGATATGATATGATATGATATGATCAACAGAGGGCCCCCTTTAGTCCACTAGTAATCCCTTTAGTCCACTAGTAATACAGTGATTGCTCCCGCACAGTAACCGACATGCCCCGAGTAAAAATACTGACTGACGAACTGACGAACTCCGATGGCGAATGAGGAATGTAAAACTTTAACGGTGACAAGTAGGAACGCCCTCACTTATACTGCCCATCTATGTTGTTAATGGTAACAAGTGTGGGCGCCCTACATGTACCCTCACTTCTAGGTACTGCATTTAGGATCCGATATAGGACTAATGAATACGCTAAAATGCTGATAAATAATCAGAAAATGGGATAGATAGATAGGATAAAAAAGAGAAAAAGAAGAAAGACTAAAAAAAGAAAGAAAAAAAAGGACTGCAGAGTAGTCTAATTTGACTGCAATGTCGTGTCAAAAGAAAACAGGAGATATAGATATGGAAATATGTATGACTGATTGTGAATAACCCAGTGTTAGTGTTCTTATGGTCCTGTACTCTCATACCAATACACCAGTGTACTTGTAACAATGAGTAAAGCATTCATCATCACGCTCCTCTCCACATCTATATTTGTAAAACCAAAAACCGCGATTCCCAAGAACCGGCCTAGTTTAGATAATACTGGCGTTACCGTTCGTGATGATTATGATCAATCTGAGTCTACTATAACATATAGAACTAAATGGTAACATAATATGTGGATAATACTGGATTCAAAATAGCGCGCAATTCAAAATGAGATCGTGCTACAAAATAAACTGAATGATGATAATTGATTGGCCATCCTCACCGGAACTTGTGCACAGTTTAGTGCCGTGCTTCCTATCTCTGTATCGTAAATATTAGTCTCAGGATCAATTGAGATCTCATAATCATGTCGAAATTAACACATATTTTTATAAAAAACTTGTATCAAGTTTTTTAGGATATTAAGTTATTAAACATGACTGATGTTTACTTAAAAATTGCAGGAAGTTCGATTATATACTGGCGTATAATTCAGGCCCTTGGAGCTCGAGATGTAGCCGTAACAGATGGCAAGTCTAATCAAGGGACTGTAGACACTCGTCGACAAGTTGCCCGGATGCTGATTATAAACGGAGTACTGTTTTTTCTTCTACACTTTATGGTAAATAGCATACGCTCTTCCATAGAGAATTAGAGCATTATCATACTTATTGGTCTGAACAGGTTAAAAAACAAAAGGAAGCTAGTCAAATCTACAATGTTAATTAATATAATAATAATAATAATAATCATAATATTACTGTTCTTATATAGCGCTTTCCACAGTCGCTGCCAGTTTATAGATATCAGAATCCTTTGGTGCTACACTTAGGCGGCTACCGGTCAACAAATATCGCTTGGGTCGACGAGGCAGTAGAGACTAAGATTCTCGTCCTGTGATTCAAACACATTGGCCGTAGCGGGGCTAGAACTCACATCCTTTACATCATGAGTCCAGCGCCTTACCCACTCATATAATTCAATGTAGTATTATCTTAATCAGAAGAATACTGTTATATCGGACATCGTAGGCCTATGTTACTGCTAAGTATACTTTGCACAAAATCTAACAAATTTTACAATTTTATTATTCTGCATTCAATTAAATCGACGTCCAATTCATCGAATGAACTATGTTTCCTACATAATGCATGAAACATGTGTATTTGTCTGAAAATCTTAAACACAAGTTATTATACTTGACAAGATAACAGATTATCCAAGACACGGATACCTTTTAAGGTCGTTACGCCACCATATTTATTCGTCGTATTTTCACACTAATTGGGTGATTCAATAAGTTATGCACCTCGTAGTATACGATAAATTTATGTTATATCTGGATTTCTTTTTCAGACGAAAGTCACGAAGACTCTAATGTATTACGAGGGTGTTACTAGGAACAACTTTCGGACATTCGACACCGTAAATACTTATATCTGGTTGGGTAAACTATGCTTATATTCTAACTCCGCTATTAATCCGCTTGTGTACAGCCTTTGTAGCGCTAAATATCGTGAAGCATATATAAAGACGTTTTTCCAAGATCCAAAAAAGTTTTGTTGCTGAGTTTTAAAAACGTGTGACCTATCACTCGCACCAGCTACTACCAGTTTCGAAATAAACAACACGTGAAGAGCTTTTTTGCAAAAGGGCCTACAGACCACCCCACATGTTACTCATTTTGCATTAGTAAATTTGCATTGACAAGTCCATGGCATTGATCAAATTATTGTATGGCTGTGTTCATTACTGTGACTTGGATTAGCGCATCCATGCACGCCACTTGAGGCACCAACAATACAAGCCACATTCCACAAAATGAATAGCCATCCATTCAATAATGCAAAATGAGTAACATGCAGAAGTGGATGTAAGCCCTTTTGCAAAACAGCTCTTCGTGTACATTGGTAGGCCTACTCTTACAGAGCTTGAACGGGATCACCATCAAGTTTGAAACTGTCAAGCTTTCGTCAGGATAGTTTTGTTTTCTTCAGAAACAAATTGTTACAGTAATATATTAAATTCATAGTGCCTTGCAGCCTAATTGCTGAATTGGAACAATATAACATACATGTACATACACAGAAAACTTTTCTGAGTCGAGCGACTCGCTTACGTGAGTAATTATTTTGTCCGTGAGGCGACCCGCTTTCAGAATGTATGCGAGTCATATTACACACTTTAAGCGAGTCAAATGACCCATGTAAGTAGGTATAATTGGTATGAAAGTGGGTCATTGGTAATTGATTGACCCTCTTGTGCGAGTCACATTACTCACTGAAAGTACAAATGTCTCAAGTGACCTATTTAAATAGGTCAATTGACCTGCCTACGTGGGTCACATTACTCACTTAGGTGGGTATTCATTTTTGTCCGTGAGGCGACCCGTTCAACAATCGAGTGAGTCAATGGACACACTTCCAACTCAAAGTGAGTCAAATGACTCGGATCTGTTAAACAATTCCAGTGAGTCAATGGACACACTTCAAAGTCAAAGCAAGTCAAATGACTCAGATCTGTTTAACAATTCCAGTGAGTCAATGGACACACTTCAAACTCAAAGTGAGTCTAATGACTCACATCTGTTTAACAATTCCATTGAGTCAATGGACACACTTCAAACTCAAAGTAAGTCAAATGACTCTGATCTGTTTAACAATTCAAGTGAGTCAATGGACAGTTGGACACACTTCAAAGTGAGTCAAATGACTCGGATAGATAATTCCAAATGATACACCCATTGCAAAACAAAGGAGAATTGATGTCAAATTTGACTATATTGCCGAATCAGATATGAATTTACTAGGGTCTAGTCATTTTGATTAAAAAAATCTAGTCACATCAATCATGCTATAATTTGACTAGAAATATCTAGCCCCTTTCAACAAGAATTTAGTCAAGTTGACCACAGATCTCCAAGTAAAATCAGATTTTTCCTAGTTCTGGTCATTATGACTAGAATATTGTCATCAAGGCTGTAGTGATGAAAAGATGCCACAATCAGCGCAACTCCTCTTTTAACATGTTTCATCAGTTAAAGCTTTGGCAAACTGCAAAAACCCAGGGAAACATGGGTGCTGGGTATTTTCCATACCTGCAATAAATGTTATGGCAAGAAGAGGCTAATTATAATACAAATACACAACACTTCAAACATTTGGCATGACTCATCAATTTATTGACATTTTTTGATACCAACTGGTCAAAGTTATGTGTGGCTTTATATTCTTGTGTTGCGTGAAATATATTTCTTATTTCAATTTCAAATGTATTCTAAATCAAAACTCTAATTTTGATTTCAGTTCAATTCAATTCAAATTTATTTGTACAGTTGATAACTTCTTTCCAATAACGTTAGATGTTTGTTTTCCTTGGAGGCCGAGTTGTCTTGTGGACGAGTTATATCGAAGGCCGAGTTGTCTTGGCCGAGTTGTCTCGAAGGCCAAGTTGTCCTGGAGGTAGATTTCTGGAAGTGGAAATACAAAACAGTAAGATATAATTAAATACTTGGTAGATACTTCCAAAGTCAAAGTATTTTGCCATTAAATAATCATAGGCTGCCTTTGATGCTGTGCATAATATCATCCTCTCCTCTGTTGAACAGACTTCTGATGTATCAAGAAATGATTGTCACCTGCCACGTCTAATATTATTATCAAATGGTTACAACAGGGTTGCACAAAGGTTTTTTCTTCTCATTTATAATTTTTTATTATCATTTCTTCCGCTGAAAAGATCACATACATCATAAAACAATTCAAATATACAAATTATATTTACTAATGGGGTACATTCATGTATAAACAAATTTTATTTAGATTGAACGTATTTTGTATTCTATGTTGCACAAAGTTGTTTCTTCCCCAGGAGCAAGGTTTTGAGCTTATAATAGTGTTGTTTATATAGATATATATACCAGTTCCATAGTAATAATTTGACATTTGGATTTTTTAGGTGGGCATGAAGAAACAAATGATGTGCACGAAGCGTGGATATTTTTTTTTTGGCATTTTACGCTAAATTGTCAAATGTTGTCTAAATTAACCTAATTTAGTTTTAAAAAAGTGCGCGAAGCTTGAAAAACTGGCCTTTTCATGCTAAAATTGTTGATTTTCTCTTATTTTATTTTAACTTGCATTGTTTTTGGGGTGGTTTTTTTTTAGGGGGGGGGGGGGCAAAGTGGGGGATGGAGCACAAAACTATTTTGTGGGGAAATGCCCCCTTACCCCCCTGTAGCGCCGCTACTGGGGAAAAGCAATAAAACAATAAACACGTTAGTATACCTGTGCAACCACACCTCATAACCCAAAGTTGCAATTTTTTTCTCTTCATCTTTTTTTTCACCCTTAATTTTCACCCAATAGTTTTTCTTTTTCCAATTGGCATTATTTCCCCAATTCTGCTCATTATTTCCCGGGAGCGGAGCTCCCTGCTCACGCACTTTGTGCAACCCTGGACAATAATGTGGATGGCAATTTATTTAATATTTATTTAAAATTCAACACCTACCTTTATTGACATCTTCGGTCACCCTGGCGAAGATTTGGTAACTAACACTTGATGCCTTCGGATTATGTTCACTTCACCATCACTATGTCAGTGCGAGTACAAACACATGTAGTAGGCTTTTACTGTAAAATAAATGCAGTTAGTAAAAAAATATTAAAATAGGCTTATATCTGAACGTAATGTGTTTTGTCAGTGTCGTTTTCTGCGCAAAGCATTTGTTACAATGTTCACATTCATAGTGTAAAATGACATTACTGATCAATGTTTGTTTTTCCCTTTGTAAAGCTGGATAAGCTATCGAACAAAAGGATAAGGAGAGGAGTGGGATAATGGCCAATAACACAATACAGTGGATGATGTAATATAGGAAGCTGGAGAACACAGGCAGACTGAGAAAAGCGGGGTGGAGGACCTTGAATGACCTAAGTGCAGGTCAAGACAGCAGGCTGAGCAAGAAAACAAGAAATAACAGGGAGGGGTGTTTGAAAACCCCAAGAAAATATAACCTAACAAAAATGGGACCACTGGCTACCAACCAAACACTCCTGAGAACGAGCCCAATCTAGGTGGGACATGCACACAGACCTATCAATCTGTTGTTTTGATCGCCCTGCCCCCAGACAAGGAAACAGTGTAGTGTATTCTCTTTTTCTTCTTCGTATTTTCCTTTCCCTTTTGGTGTTTCTTGTATAAATTGTTCTCCACCATTGCAGTTGTGTTAGTGATCTTTTACATATGCTACTTTTACATTTTATCACTTCCCTCTTGTATCCCTTTGGGATCCTGTAGCGGTTTTTTGTGTGTGATCTGTTGGGACTCCCCTCTTACTATTATTTTTTTAGTTTTCCGAGCAAAGCATTTGTTACAATGTTCACACTCATAGGGCATTCAGAGCGCGTGTGGTCCAGTGGAGTAGTTGCCGGTCTCATAATCATAAGGTCGTGAGTTCTAGCCCTGCTGGTGCCAATGTGTTTGTGTCCTTGGGCAAAGCACTTAGTCTACATTGCCTATTGGGGGTTACTTTATAGGGGTTATGTATGTTTGTTCATGTTGGTTTATGTCGCAACTTGGCGCTGATTTAGCTGCTGCCTGGACGTTGCATTGTTTATTAATGTATTTGATGATTTGTAATGTTGTTACAATTCAGCCAGTTGGCTGCGATGACAATAAAAGTTAGACCTTTATTATTATTATTAAAATTACATCATAGATCAATGTTTTTACAATGTGGATGGCAATTTATTAAATATTTAATTTATTTCAAATTCAACACCTACCTTTATTGATGTCTTTAGACGGGCTTCAGACATCATGACAAAGATTTGGTAACTACACTTGACGGCTTCGGTTTATGTTCACTTCACCATCATTTATGTCAGTACGAGTACAAACACATGCAGTAGGCTTTTACTGTAAAATAAATGCAGGGATTAGTACAAAATTATTAAAATAGGCTTAGGGAGCGTTCATAAATACTTTGGGTGGGCGGTGGAGTGGCTGGCAAATTTTATTTTTGGTACATCAACACTTTTTGACCCCCCCCCCTCCTCTCTCGCTATGCCTATTATTTTTACCCCCCCCCTTTTTTCTTGATAACTGAACCAGAATTTTTTTCTCCCCCCCCCCCTTAACTTATCATTTCTCTGACCTCTTGTCAAGGTCAAGAAACATAGTTAATATATAGTTATACTATTTTACATAAAGACCTTATTGTTTAGATTTACTAGAGCATATTCTCAATTTTATCAGAAACATAGGCCGGTACATAATATTCTATTCTGTACATGGGCACAGCTTGGAGGGCAGAAGATACAAAATCTGGAGCGAGTCAGGACTCGCACATCTTTACCAGTGGCCAGGGGGGGGGGGGGGGGGGGGGGGGGGGGCGTAACAGAGGTTGATTGTCAGGGGGGCACAGCCAAAAGATTCCTGGTTAGAATAATTCCGTCCCGGAATTTTTCGTAAAAGGTTGCCCCAAATTTTTTCCCCAGTCACCTTGTGAATTTCACGTAAGTGTGTGTGTGTGTGTGGGGGGGGGGGGGGGGGGGGGGGGGGGTGGGGGGGGGGGGGGGGGGTAGGGTCAAAAAATGTGCACGGTCACAAAATTTTACAGTACAAAAAGCACAACAGTCAACAATTTGGGGGGGGGGGGTAGGGTCAAAAAAATTCGCACGGTCACAAAATTTCACTGTACGAAAAGCACAACAGTCAACAATTTGTTGACTGTGGTGCTTTTTGTACTGCGAAATTTTCTTTCTTTCTTTCCCTTTCTTTTTTTCTTTCTTTCCCCTTTTTTTCTCCTTTTCCTTTTTCTTTTTCCTCCCTTTTTCCTTTCTCTCTCTCTTTTCTTTCCCTTTCCCCCTTCTTTTCCTCTTTTCCCTTCCTCCATTTTTCCTGGTGGGTATGTTTGAATTTCCTGCTGAGCACCTTCAGGGAGGGCCTCCCCTGCCCCCCGGCTGTTACGCCACTGCCAGTGGGATGTTATCAGGGGTGTGGTCTCCATTCCCCAAAGACACAACTTTTGCACGATTATCTGTTCTTGAAAGACATGCATGTGTAGCGCAAATTCTTTTCTGCTTTTTATTTCATTACATGAAACTGGCCATGCTTAAGATGATATTCCTTGATCTGCGAGAGCGGGTGTGTGTAGCGGGCGATAAAATTGCTATTTTATACTACATTTGGTTTCAATTCCCACTGACTGACGTTTTGAAATGGGATATTAGTAAATATTTAAACTTCTCTGAATCTGTGTAATTCCCCTGAATGAGTCAAAGATAGTGGTGGGGGGGGGGGGGGGGGGGGCTCCCCTCCCCACAATCCATAGCACCACTGCTTTTTTACCTGAACTTGGAATTTTGGATCAGCCCTCAATTCTCGAGAAACAAATTGAAGCAGATTTTCTTGCAGATTTACATTTCTGATCATAAATCATAAAATACATTCCAAGTTACAGGCCGATACGATTCCTAATTACTTCAAAGTCATGGTTTTATAGAGTGAAAATTAACCCAACAGTTTATTTTTTTACTCTAAATTCACTCTAAATGTTGAGGTAATTTCTAGAATCGTATCTGTATCTTGGAATACATTTATGATTTATGATCAGAAATGTAAATCTGCAAGTAAATCTTTTGATGTAGGTTCATCAGGATTGTTCAAGTAAATAGTAGAAAGGTTGATTTTTCTTTTTACAAATCCAATGGTGCAAGTAAATCTGTTTCCAAAAAGATTCGAGGATTGACGGCGTCTCCTGGAAAAGATATTGACTTGCCACCCCCACACTATATGGAAAGGTATGGCTGCTGGCTGCCGCACCTGGCCCGTCACCCACCTGTACAGATGGGGATCCCTCTCTAAATTTGTATGCCATCACAACATTGTGAGACTGTGAGTGTGAATCCGGGTTTGAAATGTTAAATGTCACTGAAACCTATGAACAAAATACTGTGCATAGGTAAGCAGGGGTCAGGGGGTGAAGGCCCTAGAAAATGTTGACATTAACGAGTGTTTAAACTTTTTTGATCCCTATAATTAAGGGTTTTCAAAACTTTTTTGACCCCCTTTGCAGAGTATCAGCATTTTTGGACCCCCCCCCCCCTTATAATTTTTCCACGCCATACCAACCAAAGTGTTTATGAACGAACGCTCCCTTAGATCTGAATGAAATGTTTTTGTTAGTGGCGTTTTTCACGAAAAGAATTTGTAACAATGTTCACACTCATAGGGCATTCATGTAAAATGACATCACTGATCAATATTTACAATGTGGATGGTAATTCATTTAAACTAAATTTATTTAAAATTCAAACACCCACCTTTCTGTATTGACATCTTCAGACACCCTGGCACTGACGAAGATTTGGAAACTACACTTGACACCTTCGGATTTTGTTCACTTAACCATCACTACATTTTGTACGTCAGTACAAGTAGGCTTTTGCTGTAAAATGAATACAGAAGTAAAAAAATATTAAAATATAGGCTTTAGATCTGAATGCAGATGTTCACATTCTATAGTTGCTAACAGTAATAACATGAGCCTTGATGTGATTAGGACTAGGAGATTTGTTTAGTCTATTTGTGAGATCGTACTGTTTGTAACCCTTACCCGAGGATGCGGTTTGCACGTTGATGCAATATTGACCAGGAAGTAAAGTTATCTATTTAAATGTCTTTCTTCTGTAGTCACTTTTATTATTCAACAACTGTGCTGTATTTTCTGAAACAATAATACAGAGATAAACAATACTAAATATGCACATAAATGGGGATGGATAAACGGTGAGATGGGGCGGTAAGTTATGGGAGAGTTTCGGCAAGACCAGCCGGCGAGTTGTGGTAAGAGTAAGACCACCCGGTGAGTTACGGTAAGACCAATCCGGTGAGGTAAGACCAATCCGACGAGTTACGGTAAGACCAGCTGGCAAGTTACGGTAAGACCAGCCGGCGAGTTACGGTAAGACCAAGCCCGCGAGTTACGGTAAGACCAGCCCGCGAGTTACGGTAAGACCAGCCGGCGAGTTACGGTAAGACCAGCCGGCGAGTCACTGTAAGACCAGACGGCGAGTTAAGGTAAGACCAGCCGGCGCGTTACGGTAAGACCAGCCGGCGAGTTACGGTAAGACCAGCCGGCGAGTCACTGTAAGACCAGACGGCGAGTTACCGTAAGACCAGCCGGCGAGTTACGGTAAGACCAGACGGCGAATTCTGAATCAGAAGCAAAATCATTCCTAGCAGGTGTCCGAATTGTCCAGCCTGGCAAATTTGCCAGTGGACTGGCAAATATGCCTGCTAATAATTGCCAGTATTTACGGTTAATCCAAAAGTAGCGCTTCCACACAAAAAATGGCATATTCTACCCTTTATATATCAATTGTTTAAAACTCTTTACCTGACATAGACGCATTAATGCGTCAAAAACGACCTTTTTTATGTTTTACCC